>BPLR01002328.1:0-72269 GCA_021605095.1 Caerostris extrusa
GTTGTGAGAGTAGTGTTATTCGTGTCCGTAGCCTATCTTCCAACTACACCGTGCTGCCCTTGGTCGTGAATGAGCAACAACAGTGCAGCCCTCGCTTATCGCATAAAGATTAATTGACTGTATTGCCAGCTGCATTTAGAACAACAAAATCAATGAGGAAATATCAATTTATTGGAAAGTTTTTTAAAAATTAAAAATCGAAACCTTTAGACAAAAACAAAAGGCATAAAAAAGTGAGTTTAATTGAAATTATTTTCTGCTTATAAAATGAAGGTATTAGTTATTTAAAACAACACTTTTATTTACATTGGAATTAAAATAATAATATACGTAAGTGTTCGATTATTACTAATGTGAGCGTTGCTTAAGAATTTTATACATATTTTCAAATACTCACAATATATTTCCTTAAAAGAACTTAAAAATAAAATGTTCTTTTATTATGTTTTTAAATATCATTTGAGACTCAGACGATGCGTATGAATTTGCTACTATGAAGCAGCAATGACTACAAAAAAAAAAAATTTTTTTTTCGAGTTTATTTCCCTAGATTAACTGTTTACGAGTCGCTTTTATTCGATTAGAATTTCTGGAAAATAAATAAATAAACGTATAAGATATCGTTTGCATTTCTTAACAACAACAACAACAAAACTTATTCTGAGGGATGTTTCTTTCTTTGTGGTTCCTTTTATAAGCCCGGGGCTTTTGAAAACACATTGGGATTACCTTTGTTTTCTTTCTTTTTTCTTTATTTTAGCAATACAATTTCCTTATTCTTTCCTTTCTCTTTTTTATTATTATTATTATTTATTTTCCTTTTCATTTTCATTTTTTTTTGTTGTTGTTTAGATGGTTTGCGTGTACACAAAAAGTATTCCTTTCTGTATTACTTCAAACCGTATTTGATATTTATTACCTTTTTCTTTTCTTTTTTTTTTTAATTTTCTCTTCTGAAGAAAATTCCAAAATATTTTTGCAAAAGAAAATAACGGTAAAGTAAATCACCCATCCCGCATGTGATACGAAAAATAGAAATTGCTGCACGACAATATTAGAAAAATGGAGCTTTTTATTTTTTTTTCAATCCTCTTATTAGCTCACACACTCTCCCTATATCTATCTTGTTCAAATTTTCAATCGTTCATAAAATACTTTCTATTCATCCACTCAAGTTCGAAATACATTTTTTTTAACTTGTAGTGGAGATGATGTTAATACAGTTTTTTTTTAATATTAATTCATTCATTAAATTTATTATTTAATTAAATTTAGTTTTTTTTAGATTTAAGTTGCATGTATCTAATAATAGATGGCGCCAAAATGTAAAAGGAAAATTTCAACTTTATTTGTGGGGACTTTTCTGCAAAATGTGAAAAGTGAATAAAACGTAGGAATTGACTTAAAAATTTTTTTTTTCTTTTAATTACTTGTTTTATTTTTACTTTTATCCTACTGACTATTTTATTATGAATACATAAAAATTATTTGAAAATATTCATGTTTTAAACTTTATAATAAAACTTTACTTTTATGCTGTTGTTCTAATGCAGCCGGCAATACAAAAATAGTTATTCTTACGCCATAAGAAGAGCTGCATCTCTGTGACTCATTTAACACTTCCCAGGAGCACGTGCGGTTTGAAGATAGGGTACGGACACGAGTCACAATACCTCCCACAACGCTCACGAATATATTAGACCGGAACATATAGTTTAAAATGGATTACGAACCACTAGAAACATCAGAGGCAAGCAGGTTAAATTAAAAAACTTGTGTTTTACCGAGCGCCAGAACTCGGCCACACAGTAATTATATAAATGTTAGTTATTGAAAACAATCTTGATTTGTTTGAAATAATAAGCAATATACGCAAATGTTCACGATTATTATTAATATTGGAAGATTAAAGAACATAATAAGAAAGAAGAATATTAATTTACACGCAAAATTTTGCATATTTTGAAATAACACAAAATATTTCTCTCTAAAAAAAAGATCGTAAAAAAATTAAATTTTCCTTTTATTATGTAATATTTCGAGTTTATTTAAAGATTAAATATTTGGCGTCCGTTTTTATTTGATTAGAAATTCTGGAAAATAAATAAAACGTATAAGATATCGTTGCATTTCTTAATAACAACAACAACAACAAAACTTATTCTGAGGATGTTTCTTTCTTGCGGTGCCTTCTTATAAGCCTGGGGCTTTCAGGAATACATTAGGTTCCTTTATTATTTTTTCCCCCTTTATTTATAGCAATGCGATTTCCTTATTCTTTCCTTTTCTTTTTTATTATTATTATTTATTTTCATTTATTTATTTACTTTTTTTTTTTGTTTAGATATGGCTTACCTTTGCACAAAAAAAAGTATTTCTTTTCCCTGTATTACTCGTAACCGTATTTGATATTTATTATCCTTTTTTTTTTCATGCAGTTTTCTCTTTTTGTGAAGAAAATTCAAAAAATATTTTTGCAAAGGAAATAGCGGCGGGTAAATCATCCTCCACGTGCCATGCATGAAATAAGGGAATTGCTGCACCAAAATTATTAGAAAATGTGATACTTTTTTTTTTTTTTTAATTTTTTTTAATGTTTGCAGGGATAGAGGATACTGTGTTTCTTTTTTATATTGAAATGGACAAAGCTTAATTTTTCTTTTTGAAATAGGATACTTTTAATGAATGATATAAATATCATATCGAGGCCAGTGCTTTTGTTAAAACTATATTGTTTTAATATATGAAGATTAGTTTTTTCAATTCCTTCTATTAGTTCACACTCTCCCTATATATATCTTGGTCAAATTTTTAATCGTTAATAAAATAGTTTTTATTCCTTCACTCGAGTTCAAATACATTTTTGAGCTTATAGTGGATGACACTTGATGTTAATACAATGTTTTCAAATATTAATTCATTAATTAAATTCAATTAACAAATTTTAGTTTTTAGATATAAGTTGCATATATCTACCAATAGATGGCGACAGATACAAAAATAAAAAATACTTTAAAAAATGAATGAAAATTATTTATAAAGGACTTTTGTAATAGAGTGGAAAAAAAAAGTAGGAATTGACTTTAAATTTTTTTTTTTTTTTTTTTTTTTTTACTTGTTTTTTATTTAGGTCTACTTAGAAAAGTTTGCTGAGATATGTATAATACCGTATTTCTTTATATTAAAATGAACAAAACTTAATTTTTTTCTTTTTAAATAGAATACTTTTTAATAAATGATATAAATATCGTACCGAGGTCAATGTTATTAAAACTATATTGTTTTAATTTATGAAGGTTAGTTTTGCTTAAATTTTAATTTTTATCATACTAAACTATTTTTATGATGGTTTCAATACAAATTTACAAATATTCATGTTTTTGAACTTTATAAAATAAAACTTTACTTTATGTTGTTATTCTAATACAGCTGGCAATACAGAGACAGTTAGTCTTTATGCCACAAGAAAGGTTAATACTATAATATCATTTAGCTATAATGCTAAATGAGTAACAGAGGTTATATAGCTTGAAGATACGCTACGGATGCGAGTAACATTATCTCCACAACGCTCTACGAATATATAACTACTACAAATATCTAGGTCACCACTGGGAATCGAACCCGCTACCTGTCGCCCGACAGCCAGAGCGCTAGCCCCTCGGCCATCAGGTCTTTTATTATAAAACTTAAAAAGCATGAATATTTTTAAACAATTTTGATGCCCCCTTAATAAAATAGTTCAATAGGATAAAAATAAAAAAAAAAAAACTAACCTTTATAAATTAAAACAATATAGTTTTAATAACATTGATCTCGGTACGATATTTATATGATTCATTAAAAGCATCCGATTTCAAAAAAGAAAAATTAAGTTTTGTTCATTCCAATATTAAAAACACAGTATTCTATATCGTTGCAAACTTTTCTAACAAAACATTAAAAAAGAAGAAAATCTCACATTTTCTAACAATTTCGGTGCAGCAATTTCTATTTCATGCATGGCACGTGGCGGGTGATTTACTTACCGATATTTTCTTCGCAAAAATATTTTTGGAATTTGTATGTATTTTGTAATTTGCAAAAGTGAAGACTGTATGAAAAGAAAAAAAAAAAAAAAAAGAAAAGAAAAGATGATAAATATCAAATACGGTTACGAGTAATACAGAAAAGGATTACTTTTTGTGCACGCAAGCCATCTAAACAAAAAAAAAAAATGAAAATGAAAATAAATAATAATAATAAAAGAACAGAAAGAAGGGAAATCGCATTGTTAAAAATAAAGAAAAAGAAAAAGTAAATCCCCAATGCGTTTTTCCGAAAGCCCCGGGGCTTATAAGAAGGCACCGCAAGAAAGAAACATCCCTCAGAAGAAGTTTTGTTGTTGTTGTTAAGAAACGCAAACGATATCTTATACGTTTATTTATTTATTTTCCAAGAAATCTAATTGAATAAAAGCGACCCCCAAACATTTAAACCAGGGAAATGAACTCGGAGCTTTATGTATACCTTCTACGCATCGTCTGCGTCTCAAATGATATTTAAAACATAATAAAAGAAACATTTTATTTTTTAAGACCTTTTATGGAGGGAAATGTTTTGTAAGTGTGTCAAAATATGTATAAAATTTTTAAGCAACGTCACATTGCTACAACACAACAATTACTATTTTAATTCAAATGTAAATCAAGTATTGTTTTAAATAACTGACACCGATCATTTTATAAGCAGAAAAAGAATTTGAATTAAATCAATTCTTTATGTCTTAATTTTGTCAATAGAGGGCCTGATGGCCGAGTGGCTAGCGCTGTGGCCCTCGGTACCACAGGTATCGGATGGTCCATGGACCCGGAGGTGCCATGGATGTTTGTAGTGGTTCGTAAACCACTTTAAACCATAGGTCCCGGTCTAATAGGATCGTAGAGCTTTTTGGGGGTAATCTTACTCGGCCTCCGTAGCCTATCTTCAAGCTACACGTGCCCCCAGGAAGTGTTAAATGAGTAACAGCGGTGCAGTCCTTGCTTATGGCATAAAGATTAACTGGCTCTCTATTGCCAGCTGCATTAGAACAACATTTTTGTCAAAATCTTTCCATTTTAATTTCTAAAAACTTTCAATAAATTGCGATCATTTATTGGCATTATTTACTTTTCGAATCGCAAACAATTAAACAATGTTCAAAAATTTTACTGACTTCTTAATGCAAACAATTCGCGATTTATTTTTGATTTAGGACTCGCAAAATTTTGAAAGCAGGATTCTAATATAAAATAATCTCTATCCTTTTGATGAATAATAAATTTACTTCTTTTGAACTAGGCTTTTTAAAATGAAAAAAAAAATTCAAGTCATGCAGTAGAAAGAAAAAGACAAAGTATTTAGAGTAAAAAAATCCTAAGACTGTTATATTTATTTTACAAGTAAGTAAACGTAATCAAAAATTAGTGTAAAAGTATGTTATCAAAAATTCAATTAGGATAGTCTCTGCCGCTAAAAGTTTTTTTTCTTTTAAGAAAATTGATTTATATATCATAAAAATAAATACACATTTTCTCTTTGACTCACATAAAAAAATGAAGAAAAAGTATCATAAAGGATTAATGTGTGATCTTTTTTAAAATAACTTTTGTAACCTTTATTCTATCAGAATTCAGTAATTATCACATCTAATAGGTAATGATTCATTTTCTTAGAACTACGTCTTTCAGATAGAGAGTAAATGTTTACTTAGAAAATTTATTTCCTGGTTTTTTTGGTTTTTTTTACACAAAAAACCCACCGAAAATATAAAACTAACTACAAGCTAAATATATATTTACTAGAAAGTTATTATAAAAAGATTTCAAGAGACCTTTATCGCCTGAAAATCATGCCGTTTTTGCAAAGAAATAAAAAACCACCTATAAATCTAAATTTCCAATTATCTCCATCATAAAATAGGGTTCAGTATAACTGAGCTTAATAATCTAAAATCATTGCTTAGCAAACATCGTTGTGCAAAGAAATAAATCTTTTAGATGGCTAGTGATATTAATTGAAGAAGTATTTATCATTTTTTCAACGTGTTCCTATTTGATTTTTTTGCATAAAAAAAGGTTTCTTCATTGACTTTTTAGATTGCGATGGTTCATGAATGGAAGATGTACTTTTTTATAAAAAATAATAATCTGAATTTAATATCTCGTTTATATTATCCTTTGTTTTTTTTCAATTAATTGTGATAACAATAACAATTTTTTCATGGATTTTAATTAGAAAAAATACTGGCTTTAATTCGGCTTATTATTATAAACAACTTTTTATGTAATTTTTTTTGTCACTGCATATAGTGTATTTTTTATACGTGTTTTTTTTATGATGGCATTCTCGCCAGCACAATCTTTGTTATTTACAGTGGTTAAATGCTACTAATGAGCAATTTTAATTTTTTACAAATTGAATCTGGTTTATCATAGAAAATGAGTTGATTAATACAAAGAGATTATTAATAATATTAATTTTTAGGTGTTATAATTAATTTTATAGTCAAAACTTTCATTTACAGATGAATAAATCATTAAATTATTTTACAAATTAGAATTAAAAAATGTATAAGTGAAATTTAACTCTATAAAAATTCTTTCAACAAATTCCGAAATTATTTTTTAAAGTTCTCACATTCAAATTTGGGTGCAGATAATAAAAACGCGTTGTTGTTGTTTTATATCCCATTTTGGTAGACATCTAGATCAAGTCCGTGAACCTATATGGTCTCATGGAAGAGGGGACAGCTTCAGTAGGTAGAAGTCGGACTTGGTTCCGCTAGTCTGACTTTTGACGACTATGGTTGTCAGCCCTACTTTTTAGCACTCTACAGTCATATTAGACAGGGACCTACGGTGTCATGATGTCTGACATTTAACGCATCGGACGAACAACCAAAGGATTAGCATATGGGGATTTTCATCCTCCTTTATGAGATCTATGGAAGGAAATTCCGGGCATCCATTTATCAGACCCACCCCTAGCATAGGCGCTTCCAGTTTGCCTTATTTTTCTGGTTTCGAATCCGACTTTCTATTTCAGAATCGAACGCACTATCCACTTTGATCCCTTTCATGCAATCCGACATAGGGTGTGCCCGACTATTGTTAACGTGCATAGGAGGGCTCAGATTCGAATCAATGGCGCCATCCATTGCCGTCACTGATTTCAGGAACGAAGACACTTAGTGGAGATTGTGAACATGTATGTAAAGTTGCATCAACAATCATGGTGCCTGGGAGGAATTTCCTGGTTCTTTTCCCAAACGACATGTAAATGAAGGGCACATAACCTCAAAGTTCTTTGCTCAATGAATTCAGACATTTTCAAAAATCACATTTAGCGTCTCACAAAGTCAAGCGTAACTCGAAGAGTGATGAATATTCTGACGTCAGATTTCACACAGAAGTCAAGGACAGTGCCAGCAGCCTAAAAAAAAACTGAAATTCCATATGCCAGAGAAATTTAAATTGAAAATTGATTTTACTTTTGGGCACAGTAGTAGATGGGGAAAACGTGTGATTAGCGATTGCGCATACTTTGAATAAACCATTTTTTACCTATCTCCCAAATTAAATGGGTATTTTAAGGAAAATAATGAGAACTAGTAACTGTCACACCTGATAAATCTAATGTAAGCAACTTACTCATCGAAATTATATGTAGAATACAGAACGAAAGCAGTAAGTACCAACATTTATCCCAGGGGGCCTGAATGGCAGAGTGGCTAGAGCTCTGGCGCTCGGTACCACAGGTTTCGGTTTTCGAGTCCCGGCGGGTTCCATGGATGCTTGTAGTGGTTCGAAATTCACTTTAATCCGTAGGTCCCAGTCTAACAGGATCGTAGAGGGTTGTGGTGGTAGTGAAACTCCACCGCCGTAGCTTATCCTCAAGCTACACGCCTCCTGGTTAGTGCTAAATGAGTGACGTCGGTGCAGCGCTTGCCTTAAAGCAACGAAGACAACTGTCTAAGTGTTTGCCAGCTGCATTAAGAAAAAAGCATTCATCCCATTTGCTACCTGACTACCTTTTGCATTTCCCCCATGCCAGAGCCCTTGCAATGGAGGTTTGATCGAGTGCCATATCACCAATTTTCCTTCTCTCTGCCATTCAGTCGACAGGCTGCAGCACCGGGTGCGCAATCCCTTTCCATGGGCCAGAGGGGACACTTCCAGCCCAGAGAAGTGTCCGGAAGATTTTCACTTCTCCTTTTCAGATATTGATCTTCTTGTAAAAGTGGGAGAATTTCGTACCAAAAGTAATGAAAAGAGAGTGTGTGAGCCTATTTTTTCTTAAACAGCAGAAGGAAATTTATCTTGAAACAAGGAATTGGATACAGACATGGGTTTTTTTTTTACAGTGTTATTTTAATTACTGTACACGTATAAAAATGCGATCAACAACAACTAGAGAAAATGTTTATTTCACATCTATTTTTGGCAGATTTGGTTTAGTTTGGTTTTTCGCTCTACTCTCATTTTGTGCACCGGAGGGCTAAACAGAACGGTACGTACAAAAAGGGCATTCAGAAGCACTCACAAACACTCATGCCATCACCAGGATACAAACCTGGAACCTGTGGTAACGTCTAATAGAGGTAACGTCTGCGTTCCAATCCTTTTTCGATTCTCGCTAGCTACATAAGAAATTATTATCATTATTCTTTGACAGAAAAACAAAATTTGCATCTAGCGTCTAGTATAGTAGGTTGTTTATTAGTTGCAAATTGTTTGTTGTTATTGTTGCTGTTGAGTCAAGTATTCCCCGTACGTATGCCACGAATAGACCTTGAGTGGAGATCATTGCCTTCCAGAAGAACTTTTAATAGTTATATACCCCTCACTTGAGTGTCGTATGAGAAATAACTCTCATCAGGCATTAGTATTCTCGATGCAAGACGCTTTACTCACGCTGTCAGTGATCGAATTTCCATGTTTTCGAAAACAGCAACTACAACAAACGATATCAGTGGTTTTCAACCTAAGGCCTCTTATATATGCGTGCGGCCTGGTGGCCAAGTGGCTGGCGCTCTGGCCTTTGGTACCACAGGTTTTCAGGTTCGAATCGTGGCGGTGACATGGATGCTTATAAGTGGTTCGGAATCCACGTTAAGCTGGGTCCCAGACTGTTAAGCCCCTGAAGTGTGCACAAGATAACAGTAGAGAGACAACCAAACCAATAAAAACAAGGGAATTTTCAATTCAATTTACTTGTTATCTCATGGACGAGTACTTGTTATCTCATCTTATACGAGGGCCAAACATACCGGGACCTACGGGTTAGACTGGATTCCGAACCACTAAAAACACCCATGCCACCATCGGGATTTGAACCCGAAATCTGTGGTACCGAGCGCCAGAACGCTAGCCACACGGCCATCAGAGCCCCAAAAGGACAATAGAGCGACAACCAAACCTATATGCATGCAATTGCGCTATGAATTAGGCAACACTCATGTTTCATATTACATTTATGGTCGGGACTTTTAATGGGCAGTTCATAAAAGGTTAACAGATTACAGATGTCATAATTTCATTGCGACGTGGTGTTGACAGAGACGACATTTTCAAACAAATATCTCCAACGAAAAGTCAATAAATTTTACACATGTCATAAAGTGATTTTTGGAGAATGAAAGAGGAGGGAAAAACAAAGGCGACACAAATAAAAGCGAACAAACAATATTTCCCTTCCGAATGGCTTATCCCCAACTTAGACGGAAAGAGAAACGTCAGAGTAGATTTTCTGAATTCGAAACTAGCTTCCGTGAGAGGTGCTTTCATGAATCGATGAAACGAACGTCGGGTCCGAGATTTATCACCGAGCGGAAGAGCTCTATGCAACATCTGCTTCTGTAGCAACATTTCTATGCAACATCTCTATGCAACATCTTCTTCCAACACAGCCTTTTTAGAAGGAAAAATAAAAGATCGGTATCATCCTGGCCGTTCGCCTCTCATACAACTTAAAAATCTCATTATTTATTTCCTTCCGCTTTTATTATTTTTTAACATTCACTCTGTATTCACTCAAAGTTTGATGAAAATAAATAAATAAAAAGTGAATGATAAAATATAAAATTTTTTAAATTATGAAAATAAATTCATCTATTCATCTTCTATATTATAAGATTCGGAATCCATTAAACAGTAGGTCCCTGCATAATTAGCACAAAATGACCGTAGAGTTACAAACCAAACCGATCTATATTGTAAGAATTAGAAAAATAAAATTTCTTGATTTTTTTATTTGAAAAATTAACGTTATCATTTTGTTTCTTTCAATCAGGAATTCAGAGATATTATTTGGATACAACACTATTTATTCTAAATATTATGTGTTGCAACGAAAGCTTTGTTCATTTTTCATATTTTCGCCACAGGTTTCGGGTTCGAGTCCCGGATTTGCCATGGATGTTTGTGAAAACATCCATGAGTTCGGAATCCACTTTAAACTGTACCTCTCAGCCTGTTTAGCCCTCGTGTGCACAAGATGACCGTAGAGCGACAAATCAAACCTATATGTGTGCAACTGGGCCATAAATTAGGCTACACTTAATGTAGGGACTTTTAATGGGCAGTTCTAGAAAAGGTTAACGGATTATAGATGTCATACTTCATTGCAATGTGGTTGACGAGAAGGCATTTTCAAACAAATATCTCCAACAAAAAAATCAATATATTTTGTACAGGTCATAAAAGCATTTTTTTTTAACAAAAAAGAAGAAAAAAGGGGGAGGGAGAAGACACAAATAAAAGCAAACAAACAACCTTTCCCTTCGAAAGGCTCAGCCCCCAATCTATACGTAAAGAGAAACGTCAGAGTAGATTTTTCTGAATTCGAAACCAGCATCCTGCAGAGAGGTGCTTTCGGAATCGATGAAACAAACGTCGGGTCCGAGATTTATCGCCGAGCGGAGAGCCCTGCGGAACATCTGCTTTCTTCGCTCTCTCCAACAGGACCTTTTAGGGGGAGAAATAAAAGATCGGTGTCATCCCTGGCCGTTCGTCTCCGTGCAACTTAAAAGTTTCCTTCTTTGTCTTCCTCCCGCTTTTTTATTTTTTTTTTTCTCCATCCACTCTGTATTCATTTAAGTATAACGAAAATAAATAAATAAAAATTGAATGATATAAAACAAAATTTTTAAAAATTATGAATATAAATTCATCTATTCATCTGCTATAGTATGAGAATTATAAAAATAAAATTTGGTTTTTAATTTGAGAAATTAATATTAGTCTTTTGTTGATTTCCAATTAAAAAATCAGAGATATTATATGTTTTTAAACAGTTTTTTTCTTCTTATTTCATTGAAATTTAAACATCTTTTTATTAACCGAAAAATTGGAGAAGAAAATAACTGTTACCTGAATTATTGTTAAATGCTGATTTGTGTTATTCATACAGATATTTTACCACCAACCAACACGGGAATTTTCTTTATAGAAAAAATTTTCAACTTTAAATTAATTCAATTATTTAAAAACTCTAATTATAAATTATAAAAAAAAAATGAATGTTTTTTTTAATTTTTTCAAATATTTACCTAATTAAGGAAAATAAATGAAGAAGTATTTTCTTTAAAGTAATATATCGATAAGCATTTATTTTTCTGTTTAATTTAAATGTGCATTGAATGGATGTGAATAATTTAATCTCTCTTGTGTTTACATTTAATTATAAATATAAATAATATTATCAACATTTATGTTAAAAGAATGCATATTAGTTGAATTAAAATCCTTCATGAAATTGTAAATCCTTAGAGCCACAGTGAATTTTCCATTTCTTTGCAAATGACAGAAAAAAATTATTCAAAAGCAGATGCTGACCTCGATTAAAAAAAAAAATTTATGAAGGAGAAATTGTTTAACGAATAATTCAGAAATGTAAAAGGAAAAAAAAAAACATAGTTCCTTTCATCTTCACTAATAATGGAATAACATTGAATTTAACTGAAAAATAATTCCTGAGATTAAAAAAAAAAAAAAAAGAATGTAGTATTTAGGAAATTTTTTTCATGTTTCTATCATAAACAAGGGCTTAAAAATTCATTCTTTTTTTAATTCCGCAAAAATAGTTTTGCATTTGGATTAGAGAAAAGATTTGGACCGAAATCAACTTAGATTGTTTAATTATTTCCAAACGCGCAAAAATGCAGCTTAAAAAAGAAATGGCTTCATCGAAAAAATTCTTAATGTCTTTATTATTGAAAATTAAATTAGTGTGTATGCATGCATGGAACATTTTCATTTGCGAAACATTTTATAATGAGGGGGGGGAAGGGGGAGAGGAACAAACAATTTCGAAAACATTCCACAAAAGAAACAATTACTATAAATATATGTTGAAACTTTTACATATTATTCTTTTTGCAAAGAATTTTGATTACTTTAATTATAAAAATTATAATCGATTTTTAAAAAATTTATTCTTTGTCTTTGCATCATGGTGAATGAGATTTCTGCATTTGTGCATTTGAATAATAAGCAAAAAGTAAATGCTGACATCTTGAATTGAGAAACTAATTAAAAAATATCAAATAGTAAAAAAGAATAAAAATTGTAAAATATTTAAATTAGGATGCATTTCTTTTAAAAAATAACTTCTATATTTTTGACATTACATATAAATATTAATCAATTCAATCTTGAATGAATAAATTTCCATTTATTCTTCTGAAACGTGGTCACTAAAGCAAGAGAAGAGAAAATATTGGCAATCTTTTGAAAGAGTATCAGAAAGAGTGCTGCGAACTATTTTTGGTGGTATCAAGGACAATGGAGATTGGTGAAGAAGATACAATTTTGAACTCTACAAACTTTTAGAGATATTGACATTCTAAAATGTGTTAAACTGAACAGAATAAGATGGGTAATGGTCATCTCATGAGAATGGAAAGTGACAGAGCTGCTTTGAAAGTTTTTCAATGCAATCCCTTTTGGACAAAGATCAAGGGAAAGACCTAAAAGAGGTGGTCGACTGTTTAGACTCTGATTTTAATGTTATTAAGATCAAAAACTGGAGGTCCACGGCCAAAGAGGAGAACAGCCTGGCTGGATCTTTTAAAGAAGGCCCACAAGTTATGATGATGACATTTGCATTTAAATTTTTAATTACAAGATTTAGAAAATATTTGTAAACTTAACAGGTAGAAAATTTTTGTGAAACACGAAGGACTTTGAGAGTCAAATTAAAAAAATTAAAAGAAACAGCTTAAAATAATGAGTGCATTTGCCAGATTTATAATCAATTAATTAATTTAATTTTAAATAATTAATGTTATCAAATCAATATATTTCAGTTCAGTATTATATCATCCCAATTTTTATAGAAGAAAACCCATCTTTACCGTTGAATCCTTATTATTTAAACTGTTTATGGTATTAAACAATTAATAATAAACAACTGAATTTGTATTAAACAATTTAAAGTATTCAAATAACAATTTTTTATAATAATATTAAATTATCTTTTTACTCTTACGGCGAAAAGAAGAAAGTAAATCATGTAAATATGCCTCTATGAAAATTTAATATAAATAAGCTTTGTGATAATTTAATCTAAATCTGTAAATAATTTCTATGATAATTTAATATAAATAAGCTCTATGGCTGATTCATATTAATATATAAATTTGTTCTATGATAATTTAATATAAATTAGTTCTATGATAGATTTATATAAATATATAAACACTGTGAAAAGAAGTTCTGTGATAGTCTCATATAAATATATTTATATGGAAACTATCACAGAACGTATAAATAAAATTTCGATAAATAATAAGCTCTATGAAAGTTTCATATACAAGATAATATAAAATATATAAATTATAACCCTTTTAAATATATGTATAATCGCGTATAAATATATAAATAAAATCTGTGATAATTTAATATAAATATATAAATTAAATCTGTGATAATTTAATATAAATATATTAATATGCTTTATGAAAATGAAGTTCTGTAATTGTTTTTTCATTTCAATATATAAATAAGTTCTGTTTCATATAATATATAAATATGCTGTATGAATAAAAGTTCTGTCGTGCTTTCTCTATAGTACTTACAAATACTAATAAATCAAATGTCAAAGCATCCCAATTCATTGTTTTGGCAAACATTGACAATTTTGAATGTTTACGTTTCTTTCTTTTTTGGGGAATACAGGAAGAGTACTTTGATGTCAATCTGTTTAGGTATGGAAAAATTTACATTTATTAATTTTAAATGAATATCTTGAACTTATGTGTATATACGAAGGCATATGCTAAAATATATATGCTAACAAAATGCCGTGGAATTTGGTTTCTTTTCTTTTTAAAAACATTTCTTTTGAATGCTTTACATTTTTGCTTTCCTTAACGAAGATAAAATGCCTGACTTCCAAACTTTCCGATTCTTTCTGGGGTTTTTATTGTTGAATTCGGAAACTTGACTTCGACTTCTGCTGTCTGAAAAAGTGGGAGAAAAAAAAAAATTCAAAAGGATATGAATTTCCAAAAATTTCTTTCGTTTTCTTTCAAAAAAAAAAAAATGAATCTAATATAGTTTAAGCAAGGATTTTTTTGATTTCTGAACGTTTTTTATATTTCTCAAGAATTTAAACGAATTACAACATTTATTTTCAATAGCAGACAAAAGCTATTCAACAGAAAAATCACTTGAATATATTTTTTATTCTTGTGACTTGATTTAAATATCGGACGAGTAAAAAACAGTGGTTTTTTATGAATATGCTAAAATATATTAATTTTTAAAGTTTTTAATACATATTGTAAGTTTTCTGTCAAAATAATTCATTTAATAGAAATTGGGTTTATTATAATAGAGTTACTTTGAATGATACGATTAAATATTTATATATTTTCAAGCGTAAATGTTTCAACGTGTATTTTATCATCATCATCTTCATCCGTAGCGCAACAGCCACAATGTCTCGCAATCTGTTTACTGGCAGAAACAGATTGCGAGACATTGTGGACAAGAACAAGCAACTGTAGTAATAATGGAGAATATCATAATTTTAAATGATGTAAAAACAAGTAATATAATAAAAAATTTTTAAAGTCAATTCTTACTTTTTCACTCTACTGCTGAAAGTTCTTTATAAATAAAGTTGAAATTTTCCTGTTACATCTGGCGCCATCTATTATTAGATACATGCAACTTAAAATCTAAAAAAAAACCTAAAATTAATGAATTAAATTTAATGAATGAATTAATATTTGAAAAAACTGTATTAACGTCAGTGTCATCCACTACAAGTTCAAAAAAAATGTATTTCAACTGGAGTGGGTGAATAAAAGTATTTTATGAACGATTGAAAATTTGAACAAGATATATATAGGAGAGTGTGAACTAGTAGTAGCAATTGAAAAAAAAAATAACTTCATAAATTAGAACAATATAGTTTTAATGACATTGACCTCGGTACGATATTGATATCATTCATTAAAAGTATCATATTTCCAAAAAGAGAAAATAAGATTCGTTCATTTCAATATACAGAAACACAGTATTCTATATATCTGCAAACTTTTCCAAGTAAACTAAAAAAAATAATAATAAAAAGCTCACATTTTCTAATAAATTTGGTGCAGCAATTTCTATTTCATTCATGGCACGTGGCGGGTGATTTGCCTTACGCTATTTGCTTTTTGTAAAAATATTTTGGAAATTTTTCGAGTGAGAAAAACTGCATGAAAAAGGAAATAAAAATAAATATCAAATACGGTTACGAGTAATACAGAAAAAGAAATACATTTTTGTGCACGCAAGCCATCTAAAAAAAAAAAAAGGAAAATAAATAATAATAATAATAATAAAAAGAAAAGAAGGGAAATCGCATTGCTAAAAATAAAGAAAAAAGGAAAAATAAAGGAAATCCCAATGCGTTTTCAAAAAGCCCTGGGCTTATAAGAAAGAAACATCCCTCAGAATAAGTTTTGTTGTTGCTGTTGTTGTTAAAATGCAAACGATATCTTATATGTTTTTATTTATTTTCAAAATTCTAATCGAATGAAAGCGACCCCCAAGCAGTTAATCAGGAAATAAACACGAAAAAAATTTTTTTCGTAGAAGCTTGCAGCTTTATGTATACCTTCTATACATCGTTTGAGTCTCAAAGGATATTTAAAACATAATAAACAAAAAATGTTATTTTTTAAGATCTTTTTAGAGAAATATTTTGCAAAGTATTTGAAAGTATGTTAAAATTTTTAAGCAACGCCACATTAATAATAATCGGACATTATATTGCTCCACCACGTATATTGCTATTTTATTTCAAATATAAACCAGATATTGTTTAAATAATTCACACCTTTTAAACGGAAAAAATTTAAATTAAATAAATTTTTACGTCTTTATTTTTGTCTAAAGGTTTCGATTTTAATTTTTAAAAGTTTTCAATAAATTGATTATTTCATTGATATTCATTGATAATGTTGTTGTTGTTCTAATGCAGCTAGCATTACAGACAGTTAATCTTTGTGTGCTATAAGAAAATACATGCTATTACTCTTCGAGCATGCGCTGATATTCATTGAGCACTACCCAGGGGCACGTGTAGCTTGAAGATATGTTACGGACGCGAGTAACACTACCCCCACAATGCTCTACGATCCATTAGGAACCAGGACATACGGTTTAAAGTGGATTCGAACCACTACAAACAACCATGGTACAGACGGGAATCGAACCAGATATGTTATCGATTCATTGATTATTGATTGTCATAAATTGATTATTCATTTATTGCAATTATACACCTTCGTAAATCTCAAACAATTAAAAGATTTCAAAAATTTTACTCATTTTTAATGATTTTTTTAATGCAAGCAATTAATGATTTATTTTTGATTTATGACTAGCATATTTTTGAAGGCAGGATTCTAATATAAAATAATTCCTTTACATTTTATGAATAAAAAATTTGCTTCTTTTGAAATAGGCTTTTTAAAATGAAAAGAAAAATAATTCAATTAATGCAGTAAAAAAGAAAAAGTCAAAGTATTTAGTCTAAAAATCCTAAGACTGTTATATTTATTTTACAGGTAAGTAACCTTAATCAAAATTAATGTAAAGTATGTTATCAAAAATTCAATTAGGATAGTCTCTGTCTCTCGAAAAAGGTTTTCTTTCTTTTTAAGAAAATTGATTTACATATCATAAAAAATAAATACAAATTTTTCTTTGACTCCGAATAAAAAATAGAAAAAACGTATTATAAAGGATTAATGTGTTATCTTTTTTAAAATAACTTTGTAACCTTTACTTTATCAGGGAATTCAGTAATTATCACATCCAAAAAGTAATGATTAATTTTCTTAGAAATATGTCTTTCAGATATGAAAGTAAATGTTTACTTAGAAAAATTTATCTATTTTTTTTTTTTTTTTTTTTTTCACACTATTTAGGTACAGTGGAAAAAACCCCAAAACTACAAGTTAATTTATATATGTATATATATATATAATGAAAAGTTATTATAAGGTTCTATATAACTGAGCTTAATAATCTGAAATCATTGCTTAACAAACATGGTTATTGCAAAGAAATAAATCTTTAGATGACTAGTGATGATATTAATTGAAAAAGTATTCATAATTTTTTAACATGTTCCTATTTGATTCCTTTGCATAAAAAAGTTTCTTCTTTGACTTTTAGATTGCCAATGGTGGATGAATGGAAGATGTACATTTTTATAAAAAAATTAATAATGGGAATTTAATACCTCGTTTTATATTATCTTTTGGGGTTTTTTCTATTAGTTGTGATAATAATAAAAATTTTTCATGAATTGTTAGCAGAAAAAACAGGTTTTAATACGACTTATTATAAACAATTTTTTTATGTAATTTTTATGTCACTGCATACTAGTGTATTTTTATTCGTTTTTTTTTATAATGACATTTTGATCAGCATAATCTTCTGTTATTTACAGTGGTTAAATACTACTAATAAAGCAATTTTAATTTTATTCTTTTACTAATTCTTTTTAATTCTTATCACAGAAAATGAGTTCATTAATAGAAGACATTATCAATAGTATTAATTTGTTAAATGTTATAAATAATTTTATAGCCAAAACTTTAAGTTTCAGGTGTGGAACTGATTAAATTATTTATAAATTAAAAAACTTAACTAAAAACTTAAACTTAAAAATTTAACTCTGAAAAATTCTGCAAACTAACAAATCCCTAATATATTTCTTTAAACATTCTCACATTCAAAACTGCGTTCAAATAATAGAACGCATTAAGAGGTTTTTTCAAAAGTGGCAAAAGGCGCAGTTTTTCAGGCAGAACTTGTAAGTTGGAAAGTCGTTCTACCTGGTTTCGGTGTTTTTTTGTCGAGCTTTCAAGCAGCTTAGGTTTACCAAATGACTACCTGCCTCTTGCTTGTGTTCGTGATAGGAATGTACAAGTGCATTGGAGCGAACACTAAAAAGGATCCCCATGAGATCACTGAGGGATCCCCATGAGAACACGTTCTCATCAGATTTGTATCTCCATCGACCTACGTGACAATTGATGTTCTCATCTCTTTCAGATCCTTAACAACAACTCGACCTTTGTCTCAGTTGAAAGCGACTTCATTTACTCAAATTCTTGTAAATAAATAACCGCATTGCCGGGTCTTCTCATGTCATTTCTGGGCTAGCAACTCTTGACATACTTGCGGCCTGATGGCCAATTGGATAGCGCTCTGGTCTTGGGTAAACACACGCTTCAGGTTCGAATCCCGGTGAGTGTTTGTGAGTGTTCAGAATCCACGGTAAATTGTAGGTCAATGTTTGACAAGCCTAAAATGTGCTCAAAAAGACCGTAGAGCGAGAAACCGAACCAAACTTGGCTCCATCCGACGACCCGTTTTCGTCGATGTTTCATGCATTTTCCAAGTAACATTTTCAGCAATTATCCCCCTGTAAAAAATTGGCTTCATGCCTGCACCACCTCAAAAGGTGTTCGACTTTTCTGCGCGGACATCCACAAATTGCGAGATAGATTGGTTTAGTTTAGTTTAGTTTGTCGCTCTACGGTCATGTTGTGCACATTTGGGGGCTAATTAGACCGCGATCTACAGTTTAACGGGTTCTAAACCACTCACAAACATCCATGTCATCGCTAGGATTCGAAGCTGAAGCATGTGGTACTAATGGCCAGAGTGCTAGCCAATTAGCCATAAGGTCGCAGATAGGTGGGGAAAACGCGTGATGGCGATGGCGCATACTTTGAATAAACCCTTTTTTATCTCTCGTCCAAATTAAATTGGTATTTTAAGAAAAAAATATAAGACTAATTAACCACCATACTTGATAAATCTAATTTAAGCGACTTATTCATAGAAATTATTTATAGGATAAAGAATGAAAGTAGTAGTACCAACATTCATCCCAGGGCCTGATGGCTGAGTGGCTAGCTCTCAGGCGCTCGGTATCACAGGTTTCGAGTCCCGGCGGTGCCTTTTGAATGTTTTGTAGTGGTTCAGAATCCACTTTAAATCGTAGGTCCCGGTCTAACAGAATCGTAGAGCGTTGCGGGGGTACTGTTACTCGGCGTCCGTAGCTTTCTTCAAGCTACACGCTCCTCCTGTGTACTGCTAAAGGCTCGTTCCCACAGAGGCGAGAGGCGGCGACGCGACATGCGGCAGGGAAGAAATTTTCTCGACCCTTCACTACGAAATGTCAAAAATAGCATTATGCCCTATTAAGGGTTCTGCTTCGAGGTGAAAGTCGGTCAACTCAAAGCGGTGGATTTCAAACCGGTTTCAGGGAAAAGCGGTGAGGGCTAGTGATTGGTCAACTCTTCTCGCTTAAAACGCCTCGGTGGGAACAAGCCTTAAGTGAGTAACGTCGGTGCAGCGCTTGCCTTAAAAAGGCATCCGAGACAACTGTCCCTAAGTGTTTGCTAGCTGCATTAGAACAGTAAAAAAAAAAAAAAAAAAAAAAAACATTCATCCCAGCAAACTGTTCTTCCCTGACTATCCTTAGCAATTCTCCACATGCCAGAGACCTATGGTGGGTGGCGCATCACGTGTTTTTATCGAGTGCCGTGTCACTGATTTTCCTCCTCTCTCTGCCATTCAGTCGACAGCCTACAAGAGACGCGCTTGTGTGCACCGGGTGCGCAATCCCTTTCCGTCGGCCACAGTGGACACCTCAAGGCCGAGAGAAGTGTCTGGAAGATTTTGCGACAATTGTCTCTGTCCGGAACATTTTTCACTTCTCGCTTTCAGATATTGATCTTCTTGGAAAAATGGAGAAATTTCGTATCAGAAGTAATTAAAAAGAGATTTTTCATCTGTGAGCATTTTTTTCTACCACCGCGGAAGGACATTTATCTTGGAAGCAGTGAATTGATACAGACATGGGTTTTTATAATGTTATTTTAATTACTGTGCACACATAAAAATGCAATCAAAAACAGCTCAGAAAAATTTATTTCATATCTATGAGGGGCCTGAGGGCAGAGTGACTAGCTCTCTGGCACAGGTTTCGGTTCGAGTACCCCGGCGGTGCCATGGATATGTGTAGTGGTTCGAATCCGCTTTAAGCAGTAGGTTCCTGTATAATAGAATCATAGAGGGTTGTGGGGTAGTGTGACTCGCGTCCGTAACTATCTTCAGCTACACACACTTCCTGGGTAGTGTTAAATGAGTAACGTCAGTGCAGCACTTTCCTTTAAGGCATCAACAAAACTGTCAACAAGTGTTTGCCAGCTGCATTTAGAACAAAAATGTTGAACATAGGACAAACCTGGCCGTGTTTAAGTCTGCGTTTCAATCTGTGTTCGATTCTTCCTGGCTTCATGAAAAAATTTTTGTCTCGTACTTTCCTTCACATGTTTCCAAAAGTAAATTAATTATTTTTGGGCGAAAAACAAAATATACTTCCAGCTCTAGTATACAAGATTGTTTATTAGTTACAAAAATGTTTGTTGTTGTTGTTGAATCATGTATTCCATGAAAAGACAATGAGGGGAGAGCATTGCCTTCCAGAAGAGCTTTTAATAGTTAAGTACCCACCACTTGAGTGTCGTATGAGAAACAACAGCCAAAATTCCTATCAGGCATTACGATTCTCGATGTGAGACACACTCTGTCACTGTCGACATCAAATCTCCTGGTTTCCGAAAACAGTGAATACAGACGGACGACATCAGTAGTTTACCTAAGGCCTCCTATATGCTGACCTGGTGGCCCATTAGCTAGCTCTCTAGCCTTTGGTACCACAGGCTTCAGGTTCGAATCCTGGCGGTGGCATGGAAATTTGTAAGGGGTTCGGAATCCACTTTAAACTGTAGGTCACGGTCTGTTTAGCGCTCTTGTGCACAAGATGACCGTAGTGTGATTAGGTTGTCGCACTACGGTCATCTTGTGCACACGAAGGATAAACAGACCGAGACCTACTGTTTAAAGTGGATTCCAAACTACTACAAACACCCATGGCACCGTCGGGAATCGATTCCAAAACTTGTGCCACCGAGCGCCAGAGCGCTAGCCACTCGAACATCAGGCCTCAAATTAAAAAAAAAAAATAAATAAAAAGAGCTCAAAATATTGCGTGCATTTGTCAGGTTTATAATCCATCAATTAATTTCTTTTAAAATAATGATTGTTACCAAAATATTATATTTCTGTTCAATATTATATCATCACATTTTTTATGGAAGAAAACCTATCTTTACCATTGAATCATTATTATTCAAACTGCTTATTGTATTAAACAATTTAAATATTCAAATAACAGTTTTCTGATAACAATATTCAATTACCTACTTTTACCCTTACGGCGAAAGAAAAAGTAAAACATGGCTCTATAATAATTTAATAGCAATATATAAATAAGTTCTATTAAAATGAAATTCTGTGATTGTATCATTTAAATATATAAATATAGCTCTATGATAGTTTCATATACTAATATAAATAAGTTCTATAATAGTTTCATATAAATATACAAATAAGGCCTGTGATAATTTTAAATAAATATATAAATAAGTTTTTATGATAATTTAATATAAATATATAAATAAGCTCTTTGAAAATTTCATCTAAATGCATAAATAACCATTACGAAAAACAAGTTCTGTGATAGTTTCATATGAATATATAAATAGGATGCATAAGAAAGAGTTCTACGGTTTCTCTATAGTACTTACAAATACTAATAAATCAAATTTCAAAGCATCACAATCCATTGTTTCGGCAAACATTGACAAATTTGAATGTTTACGTTTCTTTCTTTTTTTTAGAATGCAGAAAATGTACTTTGATGTCTATCTGTTTAGATATAGAAAAATTTACGTATATTAATTTTGATTGAGTATTTTGAATTTATGTGTATTTACGAAGGCATCTGCTAAAATATATGTGCTAACAAAATACTGTGGAATTTGGTTTCTTTCTTTATTAAAAAATTCTTTTGAATGTTTTGCATTTTGCTTTTCCTTAACGAAGATAAAATATCTGACTTCCAAACTTTCCGATTCTTTCTGCCATTTTTTTTTTATTGTTGAATTCGGAAACTTGACTTCGACTTCTGCGGTCTGAAAAAGTGGGAAAAAAAATTCAAAGGATATGAATTTCCAAAAATTTTCTTTCGTTTTGTTTCAGAAAAAAACCGTGAATCTAATATAGTTTAAGATTAAGAAATTTTTTTGGATTTTTTTAGGTTTTTATATTTCACAAGAATTTAAACGAATTACAACTTTTTTTCAATAGCAGATAAAAGTAGTTACTTAACATAAAAATCACTTTAACATATTTTGCTTTAAGTTTTTTTCTGAAACTATAGCTTGATTTAAAAGATGGATGAGTAAAAAATCTTGTCTTTTTATAAATTTCTTAAATATATTTTTAATGTTTCAATACATACTGTAAGTTTTTATCAAAAATATTTCATTTAATTGAATTTGATTTTATTATTATGGAGAGTTACTTTGAATAAGATAGATAAATGTTTATATTTTCTTCCCGCATAAATTTTCACACGTGTATTCATCATCATCAGTGGCGCAACAGTCTCTTATGGGACAAGGCCGTCTGCTTACTGGCAGATTTCGAGACAGGGAATGTTTTGTTTTTACAGGGCAAGTTGTTAGCTCAACGTCTAACAGTCATATTAGACCGGGACCTACGGTTTAAAGTGGATTCCGAACCACTACATACATCCATGGCACCACGGGACTCGAACCCAAAACCTGTGGTCTCTTTTTTTTTTGTTATTGAATGAAAATTCCAAAATAAATTCTAACAATGAAATTCTTTAATTTACTTTTGCATTTAGTTCTTTTGTTTTTTAAAACAGATAACTAACAATAAAGTTAGGTTTTCAGTTTAAAGGTTGTTTTTTATAGCAGGTTTTTTTCTTTAGGTTTGCATGTAAGACAAAAATAATTAAAAGAATATTACGGAATTAAATTGTTTTTAAGTATTCTTTTTCTTATTGTACTGAAATTTAAAGATTTTTTGAATTCCTTCTATTAGAAGGTCTGTATCTAATAATAGATGGCGCCAGATGTAAGTGGAAAATTTCAACTTTATTTGTAAAGGACTTTTCAGCAATAGAGGGAAAAAAAGTAGGAATTGACTTAAAATTTTTTTTTTTATATTACTTGTTTAACTTAACATGTGGAGAATTTTATGAAACACGAAGGACTTTGAGAATCAAATTTTAAAAAAAAATTGAAAAAGAGCTTAAAATAATGCGTGCACTGAGTAGATTTATAATCAACCCATTAATTTCATTTAAAATAATGAATGCTATCCGAAATATTATATTCGGCTCAGTATTATATCATCCCTTTTTTTTTTTTTTTTTTTTTTTTTTTTTAAACCCATCTTTACCATTTATTATTTAAACTGCTTATTGTATTAAACAATTTATAAGATAATTGTTATGGGAATATTTTAATGATATTAAGTTACCTTCTCTTATCCTTACAGGGAAAGAAAAAGTAAAACATGTAAATAAGTTTTATGATAATTTAGTATAGATATATAAATAAGCTCTATAAAAATAAAGTTATGTGATTGTTTCATTTAAATATATAAATAAACTCTATAATAGTTTCATATAAATATATAAATAAGATCTGGAAGGACTTTTCTGCAATATATAATCATAATAAATATAAATTTATTTTATAATTCATATAAATTTTTAAGTTTTTTGATAATTTAAAATAAATATATGAATAACCTATATGACAGCTTCATATAAATATATAAATAACGTCTGTAGTTTCATCTAAGTACATAAATATGTACTACGAAAAGGAAGTTCTGTAATAGTTTTATATGAATATATAAATATAATGTATGAAAAAAGTTCTATCATGGTTTCTCTATAGTACTTGCAAATACTAATAAATCAAATTTCAAAGCATCACAATCCATTGTTTCGCAAACACTGACAATTTTGAATGTTTACGTTTCTGTTTTTTTTTAGGGGGGGGGATAGTAAAAAGTACATTAATGTCAATCTGCTTAGATATAGAAAGAATTTACTTATATTAATAATGAATGAATATCTTGAACTTATGTGTCTTTACGAAGGCATATGCTAAAACATATGTGTTAAGAAAATGCTGTGAGATTTTTTTTTTTTTTTTTTTTTTTTTTAATTTCTTTGAATGCTTTACATTTTGCTTTCCTTAACGAAGATAAAATGCCAGACTTCCAAACTTTCCGATTCATTCTGGGATTTTTTTTATTATTGAATTTGGAAACTTGTGTCTGGCTGCTGTCTGAAAAGTGGTAGAAAAAATTCAAAGGATATGAATTTCCAAAAAATTCTTTCGTTTTTTTCTTCCAAAAAAATGGGGAATCTAATATACTTTAAGTTCAAGGCTTTTTTGGATTTCTTACGTTTTTGTATATCACAAGAATTTAAACGAATTACAACATTTATTTTAAACAGCAGATAAAAGTTATTTCAACATATCACTTAAATATAGTTTGCTTTTAAGTTTTTTTTTTTTTTTTATTTATTTAAATATTAGACGAGTATAAAACCGTGGTATTTTTTATAAATATCCTAATTACATTCATTTTTAATGTTCCAGTACATATTGTAAGTTATCTATCAAAAATAATTCATTTAATGGAAATTGGTTTTTATTATTATGGAGAGTTACTTTGAATGATATGGATAAATGTTTACATACCTTTCACGCGTAAATTTTTACACGTGTATTTATCATCATTATCAGTGGCGCAATAGCCCCGTAGTGGCCAAGGCTGCCTTTCTTACTGACAGATTTCGAGGCAGGAGATGTTTTGTTTTATACCGGGTAGGTTATCAGCTTTACGTCCAACGGCTCTACAGTTATATTAGACTGGAACCTACTGTTTAATGTGAATTCAGAACCGCTCACAAACGTCCCTGCCACCGCCAGGATTCGAACCTGAAGCCTGAGGTACCAATAGCCAGAGCGCTAGCCAATCGGCCACCATGCCGCAAATGTAACTCATGAATAAATGTTCCCACAACCATTACGCTTCGATTTAGTGCATAGGTTTGAAACATATTGTTTTAAATAATCACCATAATTTTCTTAATTTGAAATGCATACAATTGAATTACATGATAACTGTGCAAAAAATTTGCAATCAATTTTATTATTAATTTTGTTATATAATTTATCATAATAATACAATCATCATTAATCATAATAATTATTAAATTTATTTACTGATTATTTACATTTAGTTCTTTTTGTTTTTTAAAACAGGTTTGATTTTATGTTTAGAGTTAGGTTTTCAGTTTAAATGTTGTTTTTCATAGTAGGTTTTTTTCCTTTATGTTTGCATGTAAAAACAAAAATAATAAGAAGGATATTATGGAATTGAAATTGTTTTAAACATTTTTTTTTCTTATTGTACTGAAATTTACGCAGTTTTGTTATCAACTGAAAAATATTGGAGAAGAAAATAGCATTTCCCTGAATTATTGTTAAATCTTAACTTACGATGTTATTTATACAGATATTTTAACCATCAAACCAACACGGGAATTTTCTTTATAGAAAAAGTTTCCAACTCTAAATTAATTCAATTATTTTCAAACTCTAATTATAAATTATAAAAATGAACGTTTTGTTAAAGTTATTTGAACTATTTTTACAAAATTAAGTAAAATAAATTAAGAATTATTTTCTTACAAGCAATCTATTCATACTGATCTATTTTTCGTGTTTAATTTAAATGTGCATTGAATAGATACTGGAAATAATTTAATATATCTTATTTGTGTTTACATTTAATTATAAATATAAATAATATTATCCATATTTAAGTTGAAAGAATGCATATTAGTTGAATTAAAATCCTTCATGAAATTGTAAATCCTTACAGCCACAGTGAATTTTCTATTTCTTTGCAAATGACATAAAAAAAATTTGCTCAAAAGCAGATGGTGACCTAAAGAAAAATTTATGAAGGAGAAATTGTTTAACGAATAATTCAAAAAATGTAGAGGAAGAAAAAACTAAGCATAATTCCTTTTCATTTTCACTAATAAGGGAATAACATTGAATGTGACTGAAAAATAATTCCTAAGATTAAAAAAAAAAGATTTAAAAAAAAAAAATGTACTATTTAGAAATTATTTTTTCATGTTTCTGTCAGAAACAAGGGCTTAAAAAATACATTCTTTTTTTTTAAGTCCAAAAAAAAAAAATTGTTTTGCATTTGGATTAGAGAAAAGATTTGGACCGAAATCAACTTAGTTGTTTAATTATTTCCAAACGCAAAATTGCAGCTTAAAAAAAAGAAATGGCTTCATAGAAAATTCTTAATGTCTTTATTATTGAAAATTAAATTAGTGTGTATGCATGCATGGAATATTTTCATTTCACGAAACATTCTAAAAGGGGGAGGGGAGAAACAAACAATTTCGAAAACATTCCATAAGAAACAATTGCTATAAAAATAGGTTGAGCTTTTTACAAATTATTTTTTTTGCAAAAAAATTTTGATTACTTTAATTATAAAAATTATAATAGATTTAAAAAAAAAATTTATTCTCGGTCTCTTACATCTTTATGAATGAGATTTTTGCGTTTTGCATTTGAATAATAAACAAAACGTAAATGCTGACATCTTGAAATGAGAAACTAATTAAAAAAATATCAAATGGTAAATAAAAATAAAAAAATTGTAAAATTATTAAATTAGGATGCCTTTATTTTAAAAATAATTTTTATATTTTTGACAATATATATGCATATCAATCAATACATTCAATTTTGAATGAATAAATTTAAATTTAAATCTTTAATTATAAGATTTAGGAAATATTTTTTTAACTTAACAAGAGGAAAGTTTTTGAAAAACGAAGGACTTTGAGAGTCCCATTTAAAAATTAAAAAAGAGCTTAAAATAATGCATGTATTTTCCGGGTTTACGACAAGTCCATTTTCATTTAGAATAATGAATGTTATTAAAAATTATATTTTGGTTCAGTATTATATTATCCCATTTTTTATTGAAGACAACCCATCTTTACCATTGAATCATTATTATTTAAACTGTTTATTGTATTAAAACAACTAATATTAAACATCTGAATTTGTATTAAACAATTTAAATATTAAAATAACCATTTTCTTGTAATAATATTAAATTGCCTTTTTTTTATTCTTACAGCAAAATAAAAAATTAAAATATGCAAATAGGCTATGTTAATATACTATGATAGTTTCACATAAATATACACTATCTGGAAGAAAGTGACGGACACCCCTCGAAAAGTAGAAAAGTCGACAATACAGCTGGACACATGCGCAATAATAGGTATCCCGTGTCAGCCATATCCTATAAATACTCTGTGGAGTCGATTAGAGTTGTTTTTTGTCAAGATGCCGCCACGGGAAGAGTTGTCTGAGTTCGTGAAAGGTGTGTTGGTTGGATTGCATCTTGCCAAGGTGTCAATTAGAGAGATATCCCGTCTCCGTAACTGCTCAAAATCAACTGTAGCACGTGTTGTGTGCCGATACAAGACTGAGGGACACTGTCAGAACAAACCCCGAAGTGGACGACCTACAGTTCTCACCAGCAGGGACCGGCGGGTGCTCGGCAGGGAGATTCGAAGTAACAGTCAAACATCCATGGATAACATCGCTAATGAGTTTAGACAAGCCACAGGTGTGGCCGTTTCTGACCAAGATTCTTCGTATCGAGGCCCATAAGTTAGGTTACACTGGACGTCCGGCGGCCCATAAGTCTTTGATTACGAAAACCAACAAGAAAGCACGCCTTCGATGGGCCAAAAAGATCACCGTACTTGGACTCTGGATGACTGGAAACGCGTCCTTTGGAGTGATGAGTCACGATTTACCCTTTTCCGTTCCGATGGACGTGTTTAGGTATGGCGTTTACCAGAAGAACGCCTTTTCCCCGAGTGTGTCGTCCTAACTGTAAAGTTTGGTGGAGGAGGATTGATGGTATGGGCCTGTTTCTCCTGGTATGGCGCTGGCCCACTGGTGAAGGTTGATGGTGCGATGAATACCGATAGATACTGTGATATTCTCGACAATCATGTCCTTCCACCTTGTGGGCAACGTACGGTATGGATGATTGCTGGTATCAAGACGACAACGCAACATGCCATGTTGTAAGGAGGACTCTTGGTTGGTATGTGAACAACAACGTTAAACGCATGGAGTGGCCGGCGCAGAGCCCTGATCTTAACCCAATTGAACATCTCTGGGACGAATTGGACCGTCGGTTGGAGAGCCTGCACCCCCTCCCCAAAAGCAAGCCTGAACTATGGAACTTCCTGTTAAACATTTGGAAGGAAATTCTCTTGCCACTATGGCTAATTTAGTGGAAAGCATGCCCAGAAGGGTTTGCAGCTGGATCGCAGCCAAAGGAGGCCCTACCTCCTATTAATTTTAATAAATATGGGTTTATGTCGTTATAGTGTCGCCCGTCACTTTTTCCACATAGTGTATAATCGTTATGATAATTTAATATAATTATAAATAAATAAGCTCTATGCAAATGAAGTTCTGTGATTACTTCATTTAAAATATAAATATAGCCCTATGATAGTTTCATATAAATAGTTATAAATAAGTTTTGTTTCATAAAAATATATAAATAAGCTCTAGATCGTTTCATATAAATAAGCTCTACGTTAATTTCATCTAAATACATAAATAAAGCTCTATGATGGTTTCATATGAATATATAAATATGCTGTATGAAAAAGAAGTTCTATCATGGTTTCTCTATAGTACTTGCAAATGCTGATAAATCAAATTTCAAAGCATCACAATCCATTGTTTTGGCAAACATTGAAAATTTTGAAAGCTTTACGTTTCTTTTTTTTTGGGGGAATGATGTCAGTCTGTTTAGATATAGAAAAATTTACGTATATTAATTCTGAATGAATATCTTGAACTTATGTGTATTTACGAAAGCATATGCTAAAATATATGTATTAAGAAAAGCTGTGGAATTTTCTTTCCTTCTTTCTTTTTTCAGAACATTTCTTTGAATGCTTCACATTTTGCTTTCCTTAACGAAGATAAAATGCCAGACTTCCAAACTTTCCGATTCTTTCTGGGATTTTATTTTTATTATTGAATTTGGAAACTTAAATTCGACTTATGCTGTCTGAAAAAGTGGGAGAAGAAAAAATTCGAAGGATATGAATTTCCAAAAATTTATTTCGTTTCCTACAGAAAAAAACCCGTGAATCTAATATAGTTTAAGGATTTTTTTTTTTACGTTTTTTTTTTTTTCTTTTACATGAATTTAAACGAATTACAACATTTATTTTCAATAGGCAGATAAAAGTTAATCAACAGAAAAATCACTTTAATATAGTTTGCTTTTAAGGTTTTTTAAATTGTTGTAGTTTGATTTAAACAATGGATGAGTAAAAAATCTTTTCTTTCTTATAAATATCCTAAATATATTCATTTTTAATGTTTCAATACATATTTTAAGTTTTCTATCAAAAATAATTCCTTTAATTGAAATTGGTTTTATTATTATGGAGAGTTACTGTGAATGAGATTGATAAATGTTTACATAATTTTCACGCGTAAATTTTTAAACATGTATTCATCATCATCATCATTAACGACACAACAGCGTCTTGGTGGTTCAAGGCGGTCTGCCTACTGGCAGATTTCGAGACAGGAGATGTTTTGTTTTTACAGGGTAAGTTATCAGCTCAACGTCCAACTGTAATATTAGACCGGGACCTACGGTTTAAAGAGGATTCCGAACCACTAAATACATTCATGGCACCACAGGGACTCTAACCCGAGCGCTAAAGCGCTAGTCGCCCGGCCATTTATATACTACTACGACATATACTACTGTGTCCAGTTTTCAATTTAAATTTCCCGTGCATATGGTATTTCAATTTTTTTTTTTTTTCTTTTTAGGTTGTTGGCACTGCCCTTGACATCTGTGTGATATTGAACGTCAAAACATTCATTAGTGTTTGAGGTACGCTTGGTTTTTATGAGATGCTAAAACTGATTCCGGTGATTTTTGAAAGATCTCTTCAATCGACTCAAAACGGTGTCCCCGGAGGGGTCTTTTGAGTTTAGAGAATAGCCACTAGTAGCACAATGCTAAATTAGGTGAATACGATGGTTGCAGAACGATATGATTTTCATTTTTGGCAAAAAGTCACGAAGAATCAATGCAGTGTGAGCTGGTACATTCAGTGTTTTCGGTACCAATCAAGATTTGACGCGTTTGTGCCCAAAACATTTTTAAATGGAATTTTAAATTCCAACATCATCAGCAATGTCTGCAGCACCAAATTTTTAATTTTTTGGACGTGAGCTTCGTCGGTTGAGGTTGGTAGTTGGCTAGAGGGCTCTTCGTCTTCAACGCGTACTCTGCCTTTTTTAACTGTTTTTACATCTTCTAAACATTTCTTTCCGATACAGGAATGCTCCCCGAATACCTTATGCAACGTTCTATATATTTCCGCAAAGAACATTTAACGCAAGTTCTCAGTTCAGCATCAGTTTTAGCATCTCACAAAGCTGAGCGTAATTCAAACACTAATGAATATTTTGACGTCAAATTTAACACAAATGTCAAGGACAGTGTCAACAACCTAAAAAAAAAGAAAAAAGAAAATTAAAATACCATATGCACGGGAAATTTAAAATGAAAACTCGTCTTACTTTTTGGACACAGTAGTATTATTCTTAAATAATTAATATTTTAGAATTCATATTATTTTAAATAATAATTGTATTTTGTTTTCTAGAAAACTCATTTTTTTTAAAACAATCAGCAACTTCAAAAAATATTTCCCAAAGAAATAAAACAAAAATCAAATAAATTTTTAATTGTTTTAATATTGTCTTTTTTTTTTTTTTTTTTTTTGTTATAGGAAAAAATTCTAAAATAAATTCTAACAATGAAATTCTTTACTTTTAACGATTTATTCTGAGTCATTTTTAAAAGAAATGCCTGTCACAAATAATATACTAATTTCTAGGTAAAAGAGCTCTATAGCTGTAATTTTTGGCAGCTTTTAAGTGAAAACTTTTCCATTTTTAAGAATTTTACATTTTTTTCAGGAAAGAAAAAGTTCAAAACTTTTTCCTGGAAATCTAAACCTAAAGCTTTTAGAATCTCAACCCACCTACAACACCTAAATCGGCTTACATTTTGCATTTTTTAGCATTGCCGTGCTTGTAGAAAAAAAAAAAAGAAGGAATTTTTTCAGAAGTATTATTTTCAACTTTCTATGGACTTGATGCGATTTGGTAGAAATACAAAGTACCGCCGAAAAATGAGTACTTTATTCCCTCAAATCTGTCCTTAAAAATGGCCGAGAATCCTTTTGGAAGAGGGAAAAAAGATCTTGAATATCCCTTTTTTTTTCCCTATTCTATTCTGCCGACAAATACAATCTTAGAGCCATTTTCCCTTTTAGCAAAAATATACATATATCGCTCTTATAAAAATCGATTTCTTGTTGAAAACTATTAGCTGATACTACACCACCCACGCTAAAGTATTAAATTATACTTCAACAGAAATGTTATTTTTATCGATGCCTTTGGGGGAAAAAAAAAAGGAATTTGTACATTTTCATTGAATATTTGTAACGAAGCAATTGTGGTAATAATGAAGAATATCACAATTTTAAATGAAGTAAAAAAGTAATATAAAAAAAAATTTTTAAAGTCAATTTCTACTTTTTTTCACTATATTGCAGATAAGTCCTTTACAAATAAAGTTGAAATTTTCCTGTTACATCTGGCGCCATCTATTAATAGATATATGCAACTTAAATCTAAAAAAACTAAAATTAATTAATTTAATTTAATTACTGAATTAATATTTGAAAAAACTGTATTCACATCAGAGTGTCAACCACTGCAAGTTTAAAAAAAAAATGTATTTGAACTTGAGTGGGTGAATAAAAAAAGCATTTTATAAACGATTGAAAATTTGAACAAGATATATATAGGGAACTAATAGTAGGAATTGAAAAAAAATTAAGTTTTTTTCATTTCAATATAAAGAAACAAAGTATTCCATATCTCTGCAGACTTTTCCAGTAAACTTGAAAATAAAAATAAGCAAAGCTCACATTTTCTAATAATTTCGGTGAAGTAATTTCTATTTCATGCATGGCACGTGGCGGGTGATTTACTTACCGCTATTTTCTTTGTAAAAATATTTTGGAATTTTCTTTCAAAAGGGAAAACTGAACGAAAAAAAAAATATATATCAAATGCGGTTACGAGTAATACAGGAAAAGAAATACTTTTGTGCACGCAAGCCAGCTGAACAAAAAAAAAAAAATGTAAATAAATAATAATAATAAAAAAAAAAAAGGAAAGAATAAGGAAATCGCATTGCTAAAAATAAAGAAAAAAAAAGGAAATAAAGGAAATCCCAATGCGTTTTTCCAAAAGCCCCCCGGGCTGATAAGAAGGCACAGCAAGAAAGAATCATTCCTCAGAATAAGTTTTGTTTTTGTTGTTGTTGTTAAGAAATGCAAACGATATCTTATACGTTTTATTTATTTATTTTCAGAAATTCTAATCGAATAAAAGCGGACCCCAAACAGTTAATCCGGGAAATAAACTCGAAAAAAAATTTTTTTTTCAGAAGATTGCAGCTTTTATGTATACCTCCTACGCATCGTCTGCATCTCAAAAGATATTTAAGACATAATTAAAAGAAAATTTTATTTTTTAAGCTTTTAATGGAGAGAAATGTTGTGTGAGTATTTCAAAATATGTATAAAATTCTTAAGCAACGTCAAATTAATAATAATAGTACATTTACGTATATTGTTATTTTAATGCCAATGTAAATCAAGAATTGTTTTAAATAATTCACACTTTTAATTTTTTTTAAACGGAAAAGAATTTGAATTAAATTTTTTGTCTTTTTTTTTTGTCAAAAACGGTTCTGATGGCAGAGTGGCTAGTGCTCTGGCGCTCGGAACCACAGGTATGGGGTTCGAATCCCGGCGGTTCCGAATGCCCTTTAAACCGTAGGTTCCGTCTAATATATTTGTAGAGTTTTGTGGAGGTAGTGTTACTTGCGTTCAGCGTGCCCCCTAGGTAGTGCTAATTGAGTCACAGTGATGCAGCCCTTGCTTATGGCTTAAAGAATAAATGTCTCTGTATTCTAGCTGCATAAAGTAAAGTCTCTGTATTGCAACATAAAGTCTCTGTATTGCAACAACATAAAGTAAAGTTTTATTATAATGTTTGAAAACATAAATATTTTTTAACTGTTTATGATTTATCCATAATAAAATAGTTCAGTATGATAAAAATAAAAGTAAAAAAAAAAACTAACCTTCATAAATTAAAACAATATAGTTTCAATAACATTAACCTCGGTACGATATTTACATCAGTCATTAAAAATATCCTATTTCAAAAAAATTAAGTTTGGTTCATTTCAACATAAAGGAATACAGTGTTCTATATCTCAGCAAACTTTTCTGACTAAACTTAAAAAAAACTATAAATAAAATAAAGCTCACATTTTCTAATAATTTCGGTGCAGAAATTTCTATTTCATGCATGGCACGTGGTGGGTGATTTACTTACCGCTATTTTCTTTGTAAAAATATTTTGGAATTTTCTTTCAAAAAGAGAAACTGCATGTAAAAAAAAAGGCAGAAAATACGGTTACGAGTAATACAGAAAAGGGATACTTTTTTTGTGGGCACGCAAGCCATCTAAACAAACAAAAAATGAAAATGAAAATAAATAATAACAATAATAAAAAAAAGAAAGGAAAATAAAGGAAATCCCAATGCGTTTTTCAAAAGCCACCGGGCTTATAAAGGAAACAAGAGAGAAACATTCCCTCAGAATAAGTTTTGTTGTTGTTGTTAAGAAATGCAAACGATATCTTATTCGTTTTATTTATTTTCAAAATCCAATCGAATAAAAGCGATCCCCAAACAGTTAATCTGGGGAAATAAACTTGAAAAAAATTTTTTTCAGAAGATTGCAGCTTATGTATACCTCCCACGTATCGTCTGAGTCTCAAATGATATTTAAAACATAATAAAAAGAAAATTTTATTTTTTTAACTTTTTGAGAGAAATATTTTACAAGTATTTTTAAAGTATGTATAAAATTTTTAAGCAACGCCATATTAATAATAAGTGCAAACTTTTGTATATTGCTATTTTAATTCGAATGTAAATCAAGTATTGTTAAATAATTCAATATTCGTTTTAAATAATTCAATAATTGCTTGTAATAATTCAAGTATTGTTTTAAATAATTCAATAATTGCTTGTTATAATTCAAGCATTGTTTTAAATAATTCAATAATTGTTTGTAATAATTCAAGTATTGTTTTAAATAATTCAATAATTGTTTGTAAAATTTTATTTTTAAGATTTTTTATTGAAATATTTTGTGAGTGTTTCAAAATATGTATACAATTTTAAAAGCAATTTCATTAATAATAATTATCCATTTACGCATGTTTGTTTTAATTCAATGTAAATCAAGTATTTAAATAATTCACACGTCACCTTTTTTTTTTTAAACGGAGAAAATTTGAATTAAATCAATTTTATTATGCATTTATTTTTGACTAAAGGGGTTCGATTTTAATTTTTAAAAAACTTTCAGGAATTGAGATCATTTATTGGAGTTAATAACTTTGTAAATCTGAAACAATTAAAAAATTTTTAAATTTTACTCCTTTTTTTTTGATGCAAACAATTAAGGATTTATTTTTGATTTATGGCTCCCTCATTTTTTGAAGGCAGTACTCAAATATAAAATAATTTAATTCATTTATGAATAATAAATTTACTTCTTTTGAACTAGGCTTTTGAAATGAAAAGAAAAAGACTCAATAAAAGAGAAAGTCAAAGTATTTAGTAAAAAATAAATTCGGAGACTGTTATATTTATTTTACAGGTAAGCAAACTAATCAAAAAAATTAGTGTAAAAATGTTATCAAAAATTCAATTAGGATAATCTCGGTAGCTAAAATTTTTTAAGAAAATTGATTTATATATCATAAAAATAAATATAAATTTCTCTTTGACTCCCATAAAAAATAGAAAACGTATCATAGGTTTAATGTGTGATCTTTTTTTTAAAATAACTTTTGCAACTTTACTTTATCAGGAATTCAGTAATTATCCCATCCAATAGGTAATGATTCATTTTCTTAGAACTACGTCTTTCAGATAGAGAGTAAATGTTTACTTAGAAAAATTTGTTTTCCGGTTTTTTTTTCTGTTTAAGACACTATTCAGGCACAGTTGGACAAAAAAACCCAAAACAAGCTGATTTACATATAGATATATACTGAAATGTTATTATAAAGATTTTAAGAGCGTTCGCCTGAAAATCATTCCGTTTTTTTTTAAAGAAATAAAAAACACCTATAAATCTAAATTTCCAATTATCTCACATCTTAAAATACGGTTTAGTATAAATGAGCCATAATATAAAATCATTGCTCAGCAAACATCGTTATTGCAAAGAAATAAATCTTTTAGACGGCTAGTATTAATCGAAAACGTATTCATTATTTTTTAAATGTTCCTATTTGATTTCTTTTGCAAAAAAAAAAAAGGTTTCTTCATTGACATTTTAGATTGCACTGGTGGATGAAGGGAAGATGTACTTTTAAAAAATAATAATAACGTGAATTTAATACCTCGTTTATATTCTTTTTTTTTTTCTGTTAGTTGTGATAATAATAATAATTTTTTTTCATGATTGTTATTATAAAAAACTGATTTTAATACGGCTAATTATAACCAACTTTTTATGCAATTTTTTTTTTGTCACTGCATATGGGGTTTTTTATACGATTTTTTTTTTTATAATAACATTCTGGAAAGCACAATCCTTTTGTTATTTACAGTGATTAAATTCTACTAATGAGCAATTTTAATTTTAATTATTTTTACTAATTGGAATCTGATTTATCATATAAAATGAGTTGATTAATACAAGAGGTAATCAATACTATTAATTTATTAGGTATTACAATTAATTTTATAGTCAAAATTTTAAGTTACAAAATGAGGAACTGATTAGATTATTAATAAATTAAATTTAAAAGAATTGAGTGGAATTTAACTTTAAATAAATTCTTTGAATTAATCTTTGGGAGTCTCATCTTCCTTTATGAACTCTACTGATTACGGGCACCAGTTTATCGTATCCATCTGTGAGTATTGATACAGAGAGGAGCTTCAATTTGTCACAGTTTTTCGGATTTCAAACCCGGCTTCCTATTTCAGAAATCGAACTCACTATCCACCAAACAACTAAAAACAACCTATATGAGTGCAGCTGGCCATGAATTAGGCTACACTCCTGTTTCATATGTATTGTCCGGGACTTTTTAATTGGCAGTTCTTGAAAGGTAAATGGTCTACAGATGTAATACGTGGTTTTGATGAAATGACATTTCCAAACAAATAACTCCAACCAAAAAGTCGATGTATTTTTGCACAGGTCATAAGTCATTTTTTTTGGAGAATGAAAGAGGAGAAAAAAAATAAAAGGGGGTGAGTGGAAGATACAATACAAGCAAGCAAACAACATTTCCCTTCCGGAAGACTTAGTCCCCAACTCATACGCAAGAGAAACGTCAGAGTGGATTTTTCTGAATTCGAGAAACCAGTTTCCGTGAGAGAGAGGTGCTTTCGAATCGATGAAACAAACGTCAGGTCCCAAGATTTATCACCGAGCGAGCTCTGAGGAACATCTGCTTCCCCCTCTCTCTCTCCGACGCTACCTTTTTTAGGGGGGAAAAAATAAGGTCGAAGATATAATAAAAAATATCCTGGCCGTTCGTCTCCGTGCAACTTAAAAATCTCCTTCTTTGCTTCCTCCCGATTTTTAACTTTTTTTCCCATCCACACTGTATTCACTCAAAGTATGACGAAAATAAATAAATTTCTAATTGAAGATAAAATATAATTTCTTTTTGAAATTAAGTAAATAAATATTCATCTTCTATGTTATAAGAGCGGCCTGGCGGCCAAGTGGCTAACACTCTCGCCTTTGGTACCACAGGCTTCAGGTTTGAATACTGGCGGTGGCATGGATGTTTATGAGTGGTTCGAAATTCCCTATAAACTTTAGGTCCCCGTATCACATTGACCGACGAGAATCACAGAGCCCAATCATACTTCTTCTCCCTCACATCATTCCCAAACTGTAAAAGGGCAACTCAGCTCTAGGCACAGTGATATGGTGTGTGTAGTGTAGTGTAGTAGTAATCCACTTTAAACTGATTGTCCCGGTCTGTTTAGCCCTCGTGTGCACAAAATGACCGTAGAGCGACACCACACCAAACCAAACCTATATGCGTGCAACTGACCGCAGGGAATTAGGCTCGACTCATGTTTCATATTACATTTATGGGCGGGACTTTTTTGGCAGCTCTTGAAAGGTTAATGTATTACAGATGTCATACTTCATTGCAACGTGTTTTTGATACGATACGACAGTTTCTCAAAGAAAACGTCAATGTATTTTGTACAGGGTTATAAAGTCCCTTCGAAAGACTCAGTCCCAAACTCATACAGTAAGAGAAACGTCAAAGTGGATTTTTCTGAATTCGAAACCAGCTTCCTGTCAGAGAGAGGTGCTCTCGAAATCGATGAAACGAACGTCGGGTCAAAAAGATTTATCGCCGAAGCGGAGAGCGCAATATCTGCTTCCTTCGCTCTCAACACAACCTTTTCAGGAAATAAAAGATCGGTATCATCCATGGCCGTTCGTCTCCCTGCAACTTAAAAATTTCTTTCTTTGCTTCCTTCCGCTTTTTTTTTTTATTATTTTTCACTATCCACTCTGTATTCACTCAAAGTAGGAAGAAAATAAATAAATAAAAAATGATGATATAAAAAATAAAAGTATGAAAAAATAAATGTATCTATTCATCTTCTATTTTTAAGAATTATAAAAAATAAAATTTCTTGAATTTTTAATTTGAAAAATTAACGTTCTCATTGGGTCTGAATGGCCGAGTGTGTCTAGCGCTCGGTGCCACAGGTTTCGGGTTCGAGTCCCGGCGGTGCCATGAATGTTTGTAGTGGTTCGGAATCCACTTTAAGCCGTAGGTCCCGGTCTCCTATGACTGTAAGAGCAATACGAAGCAGAAGTCAGACTTCTACCTACGGGTGCTCCATTAGAACAGAAGCTGAATCCCTCCTTCCATGAGGGGACAACACACAACAACTTTTATCATTTTGTTGATTTCAATCAGGAAATCAGAGATATTATTTGGTTGTAACACTATTTATTCTAAATATTGCTTTGCAATGATCACATCACATGCAAAGCAAAAACCAAAAGAGAACAAATGAGGGCTGAATTAGAAACAATATCATTTTGTATGCCAAAAGTTACTACTGGTATTCGCTGCACCTAAATCGAATAACAAAGCCATCATATTATTCGCAAAGCAAAAATTCTAATCTGCGTCATATTCAAACCACTAAAAAATTTTTTTTTCAATATCAGAAGTGCTCATAAGTTGCAGAAAAGAAACTGAAAATCATTTAATAACATAATGTTCAAAATGTTGAACAGCAAAACTGCAATGGCAGATTTAAAAAAAAAACACAAAAAATTGTGTAAAATATATAATGATTCGATGTCTATCGGGAAATTTGTAAAACCCGGAAGAATTTAGTGAAGTCAAGGGAAATCAATTGTAACGTACTGGTGTTAATTTTAGCAAGGAATGCATACCCTCAAGATAATGTATTCTTATTTCTGCTCATTAGATGACTGGATCCAAATCAAAAGACATATAGCAACGTAATATACCTATATAGATATTTTCGTTAAATGAAAATTACTTTCAAAAAAATCAACTGCAAATGAAATTTTCCGAGGGGGTGGTTTAATGGATTAAAATTGAATAATAGAAAATTCTGTAAAAACTAAACAAAAATCGTATAAATAACACCTTTCTCATTGGCGCAACAGTCCAATGGTGGGCCCGTCTGCCTATCGGCAGATTTACAAGACGAGATGCTTTTTTTTACGGGGGAGGTTGTCAGCCCTACTCCCAACGCTCTACAGTCGTATTAGACCGGTACCTATGGTTTAAAGTGGATTTTGAAACACTACAAGCATCCATACCCCGCCGGAACTCAAATCCGAAACCTGTGACATTGAGCGCCAGAGATCGGCCTTTAAGCCACATAATTAATATAACACCATTAAATATTCTTTTTTGATTACATTTTATAATCAAATATTGTATTAATTTTTTTAAAATGTTTTCGCCAGTATTTGCTTCTTGACTTTTTTTTTGTAAAAAATTCTCAAATAATTTAAAATAACTTGTATTTGAATATTATCATGAGTTACACGTTATAAAATCTTTGTATAATAATTGCACAGAGACCTTAGAACTCTGGCTCTCGGTGCCACAGGTTTCGGGTTAGAGTCCTGGAGGTGCCACGGATGTTTATAGTAGTCGGATTCTACTTTAAACAAGGTCATGTGACTGTAGAGCATTGGGCGTAGGTCTGACAACCCCTACCCGTAAAAAGGAAACATCTCCTGTCTTGAAATCTGCCAGTAGGCAAACGGCCTCGTAACACCATGTGGCTGTTGCGCCAATTATGAATGATGATGATAATAATTGTATACTTTAGAAATTATGTGATTGTTGTTTTTATGTAATAAAAACAAGTAATATAAAAAAAAAATTTTAAGACAATTCCTACTTTTTTTGCTACTACTACTACTATATTGCAGAAAGTCCTTTATAAATAAAGTTGAAATTTTCCTCTTACATCTGGCGCCATCTATATGTAGATGCATGCAACTTAAATCTAAATAAACTCAAATTAATGAATTAAATTTAATGAATGAATTAATATTTGAAAAAAACTGTATTCACATCAGTGTCATCCACTACAAGTTTTAAAAACTGTATTTGAACTCGAGTGTATGACTAAAAAATGTTTATGAACGATTCAAAATGTGAACAAGATATATATAGGGAGAGTGTGAACTAATAGTGGGAATTGAAATAGTGGCTTTTGTACCACTTATTCACATCTTAGCTTTAATTCCCTGGGTCGTTTATTTTATTTCTTCAGTTCTATTCTTGTGCATATATATATATATATATATATATAAATCTATTCATTTTTGACATTGGACTAAGTATCTTAAATTCTCAAATATCCAGGAAAAAATCTGTCAACACTACCTGTTCGAAATACCTAGTACTTATCGAAATATTACGAATTGCTTCAGTGCAGAAGCATTTCGAGAAAAATACTGCAGTACTTCTTAGAAATAAAACAAGTACAAAAACGTCAACTTCTAAGAATTACAATTCAGAAAAAAATAAATAGGATTAGAATTTCAATTTTAAAAAGGGATTTCGTATGGTACTTCTCATATTTAATGTATGGGACATAAAACACGTATTTTATTCAAAAAAAAAAAAAAAAAAATGGAGTGTAAAATTTTTTTTTCCCTTTTATTTCAAATCTTTTCTTGCCAATTTTATGATTCCTATATTTAAAAGACGAATTGATTTTTGGAATATTCTGGGCTAAAGCTTTATTTAAAATTTTATCAGCACGTGTAGCATTATAAGTTTTCTTATGTGAAGGTAAAATAATTTTTGAATTTAATAAAATTTCTATTTCATCCTAAATATTGAATATCATGAAACACATAGAAAAATCTTTCAGACATTCAGCTGTAAAAGTCTATTTTAAATTCTGAATTTATTAACTTTTTTGTGGTGTAAGGCAATATAATGAATACTTTATGTGTGGAATTTGTCTATAAATATTAAAAATAATTCTTAAGCCTTAAAAATTTAAATGGAATAAATTTACTACAATTTCACAATGTTTTAAATGCATTTAGAATCAACATAGATTATTAGTTAATTACATTAATTAATTAATTAACATAATTAAAATTAATTTTAAAATTCAAAATGCACAAAGTTCTAGTAATAGTAAACCAAAAATATTCTATATTATTATTATTATAATAATATAATATAATATATATATATATATATATATATATATACACTATATTATTATTATGTTATTAGTTAATTACAATAATTTATTATTTAGCATTAATGCTGAAAATTAATTTTAAGATTCAAAATCCACATAAGTTCCAGTAATACAAAACCAAAAATATATTATTATAATAAACATGACGAAAAAAAAATAGCAAAAAATCCAAGTAATTATTAGTATATATATATATATTTAGATTTTTTTATTAATTCATTAAATTTTGTTTTTTTAAGGATCAAAGATTATTTTTAATATTTATAGAAAAATATTCATTACATTACAAACCGTTACTAAATTCAGAATAAAAAATAGACGTTTACATATGAAGGTCAAAAAACGTTGTATATATATTGAGAGAGAGAATTTTACAGATTTTACAAAATGAATTAGCTAACAACCTGTTTGCAGCACGAATTATAAACATAAAACAACTTGAGTTCTCATTTTATGATGTGCATTGCTGTCACCATTCTGTAAACAAGTAATAAAGAAAAGAATTTTTAATGTCAATTCCTCCTTTTTTTTCACTCTATTGCAGAAAGTCCTTTATAAATAATTTTCATTCAATTTTTTAAGTTTAACTGGCGCCCTCTATGGGTAGATACATGCAACATAAATCTAAAAAAAAAACTAAACTTAATTAATTAGATTTAATGAATGAATTAATATTTGAAAAAACTTCATCAACATCCAGTGTCATCCACTACGAGTTTAAAAAAATGCATTTGAACTTGAGTGGATGAATAAAAAGTGTTTTATGAACGATTGACAATTTGAACAAGATATATAAAGGGAGAGTGTGAACTAATAGAAGAAATTGAAAAAATTGACTCAGTGGTAATTGTAACGATGGTTTTGCAAGAAAAGTAAGGCAAGAATGTCTCAAATGTAAAACAATTCCACTTAAAAGATCTAATTGGATTTTACTTTCTGCTGAAAAACATCACCTTTATAAAGCATATGCAATACAAGTTTCATGATGGAAGAACATTATGTAATGCTATAATCTACATTTTTATTACTTAATAGATTTTAAAAGTAAGGCTATCCTCATTTAATTATGACAAACATTGAATTAAATGCAAAAATCTAATTCCTTTTCCAGACAAAATTCTGTCATTTATCAACGGCTACACCTGTAAGGTGCGGTTGAAAATGAAATAATCTCCATTACCGGAACGTGTATTAAAAGTTAAGAATTTTAAACAGAAAAAAAAAAGAGAAAAACGCCGGAAAATCAATCTAATGTATCTCTTAGTATAAACACTCCATTTCTGCCCCCAACCTTTACATGAATGTTTCATACTTTTAAAGAGGTGGAATATCTTCCTTCGCTAATCGAGTTTGGGCCTTCATTTGATATTCACTTTTATGTAAAAGCCCTGCGCCCTACAACTGAAAGGACCAACTTGAACAGCCAATCTACGGCGAGATACGTCAGATAAGTTTCTGCAACTGGAAAGGAAATCGAAAATCAATGAGGGGCATTAAAATATGCAAATCATTCCCCAAAAGGTAGTTGCACTTAAAGCTGTAGATAAAAAAAGTGTGTGTTCGACTTGGGATAGCTTAACGTGTTGACTCATTTGCGTAGCCAGGTAATGGGAAAAGATGGTTTTCCATGCTGTTGCTTCTTCTGTTTTAACAAGCGGGAGGAGATATTATCTGCTAATGGGTATGGGAAGACGAGTATTAAATGCTACAGGTAGGATCCAAAGTCCTTTGAAATGGTTCCTATTACAAAAGAAATTGGAAGGTGAAAATATCGAGCAAAATTATGTATAAAAATTCACGTACGTGTAGAAGAGAAATTGGTTTTTGGCGTTAATAAAGTTTTTATTTCTTCACATGTACTATTTATCCCCTGAAACACGACCAAAAACATTGGCTTTTGGTACCACAGGCTTCAGGTTCGAATCCTGGGGGTGGCACGGATGTTTGGGAGTGGTTCGGAATCCACTTTAAAATGTAGGTCCTGGTCTGTTTAGCCGTCGGGGGTGCAAGATGACCGTAGAGTGACAAACGAAACCTTGAAACAAGAGATCAATTTTTACCTAATTTGAAATAATTTTCTAATAGGTACTACAAAATAGTGTATTAAGCCATTTAAAAATAAATTGTGCTGAAGATCTAGAAAATTGCACCTCTTGCATCAAATCACTAATTAAGGAAACAAAAAAGTCAACTACGGCCACAGTTAATATATAACTGCAACAAGCATTGTATATGTTGTTTACAATGGGGAAGTTTATAAAAAAATAAATTTAATGAAATGGGCGTTCTTATTTTATATTTTTTAAGCAATTATTGCTTTTGCCAATAAACAGATTACATAATTAGTATCGGTCTTAGTTTGGGCTTGTTCGTCGATAGAGGTCGCCGCTCCGCTCCGACATTCTGCTAATATCATCATCATCCTCATCATCAGTGGCGCAACAGCCCCATGGTGGGCCAAGGCCGTCTTTCTACTGGCAGATTTCAGGATAGGATACGTTTTCTTTTTATGGAGTAAGGTTTTCAGTCCTACACTCAACGCTCTACAATCATATTAGACAGGAACCTACGGCATAAAGTGTATTCCAAATCACTCACAAACATCCATTCCAGCGCCAGGATTCGAACCTGAAGGCTGTGGCACCAACGGCCAGAAAGCTAGCTACCTGTCCATCAGGTCGCAATTCTTGATGGAAGAATATCATGAAACGCAATTTTAATCTACAACTTATTACTTAATAAACTTTCAAAAAAGTAAAACTACCCTCATTTAATTATTACAAACATTGAATGAAATACAAAAAAGCTAATGCATTTTCCCGAAAAACTTTAGTCATTTACCACTGCACCACCTGCGAGACGGTACGGTCGAAAACGAAATAATCTCCATTACCGGAAACTATATTAAAAGTTCAGAATTTTAAACAAGAAAAAAAAAACGCCGGAATCAATCTAATGGAATCCCGTCGTATAAACACTCCATTTCTGCCCCCAACTTTAAACATGAATGTTTCATACTTTTAAAAGAGGTGAAATATCTTCCTTCGCTAATCGAGTTTCGGCCTCAAAAAAGGGAGGGGGGGGCTTCATTTGATATTCAGGTTTTATGTAAAAGCCCGGCGCCCTACAACTGAAAGGACCAAATTGAACAGCCAATCTACGGCGTGGATGAGTCGGAACTCTAAAAATTCCATTTTGCAACTGGGAGGAAATCGAAAATCAATAAGGAGCATTAAAATGTGCAAATTATTCCCAAAAGGTTGTTCCACTTAAAGCTGTAGCTCCTCGTAGTAAAAAAAAAAAGTGTGTGTTCGACTTGGGATAGCTTAACGTATTGACCCATTGCATAGCCAGGTAATGGGAAAAGATGGTTTTTCATGCTGTTGCTTCTTCTTTTTTTCTAACAAGCGGGAGGAGATAGTATCTGCTAATGGGTATGTTGAAAATGAGTATTAAATGCTACAGGTGTGCTCAAAGTCCTTTGAAATGATTTCTACTCGAAAAAAAATTCAAAGGTTGAAATATCGAGCAAAATTATACATAAAAATTCACAAACGTGTATAGAAGAAATTGTTTTTTGGCGTTAATAAAGTTCTTTATTTCTTCACATATATTATTTAGCCCCTTGAAACACGAGATCCATTTTCACCTAATTTAGGAAGGTGCTAAAAAATAGGTACTAACGCATATAAGCCAAAATGGGTACTAAGCCATACTAAACCATAGCTACTAAGTACTACAAAATATTAGTATAAAAACGTACTGCAAAATAGTATAAACACAATATTATAATAAGCCATATAAAACAATTGTGGTAAAAATCTAGAATTTTGTACCCCTTGTGCCAAATCGCTGAATAAGCAAACAAAAGTACGCCGCGGTCACCGCTTATATGTAATGGCAACAAACATATTTATTTTGTTTATAATGGGAAATTTATATAAAAAACAACAATTTATTGAAATAAGGTGCTTTTATTATATATTTTTAAACAATTATTGCTTTTGCCAAAAAGCAGATTATATAATTAGTATCGTCTTAGTTTGGAAGATTTCGTTCGTCGCTAGGGATCGCCGCTCTGCTAATATCATAATGATCATCACAGTGGCGCAATAGCCCCAGTGGGCTAAGGCTGTGCCTGCCGGTAGATTTCAAGACAGGAGATGTTTTCTTTTTACGGGGTAGGGTTGTGAACACCACGCCCAACGCTCTACAGCCATATTAGACCGGGACCTACGGTTTAAAGTGAATTCCCTAAAGCTTAGGATACCAAAGGCCAGAGCGCTAACCACTTGGCCATCAAGCCGAAATTCTTGATGGAACAATATTATGAAACGCAACTTTAATCTACAATTTATTACCTACTAAAATTTAAAAATAAAACTATCCTGATTTAATTATTAAAAACATTGAATTAAATGCAAAAATATGATTCAATTTCTCGATAAAATTTTGTCATTTATCACAGCAACACCTGCAAGGTGCTGTCGAAAACGAAATCATCTCCATTACCGGAAAGTATATTAAAAGTTCAAAATTTTAAGCAGAAAAAAAAAGCCGGAATCAATTTAATGGATCCGGTTAGTATAAACACTCTCCATTTCTGCCCCCAACATTTACATGAATGTTTCATACTTTTAAAGAGGTGGAATATCTTCCTTCGCTAATCGAGTTTGGGCCTTGAATAGGGAGGGGGCTTCATTTGATATTCACTTTTTTATGTAAAAGCCCCGCGCCCTACAACTGAAAGGACCACCTTGAACAGCCAATCTGCGGCGAGATGTGTCGGAACTCTAAAAATTCCATTCTGCAAGTGGGAGGAAATCGAAAATCAATAAGGGGCATTAAAATGTGAAAAGTATTCCCAAAAGGTTGTTGCACTTAAAGTTGTAGCTAAAAAATAAAAGTGTGTGTTCGACTTGGGATAGCTTAACGCATTGACTCATTGTGTAGCCAGGTAATGGGAAGAGATGGGTTTTCATGCTGTTGCTTATTTCTTTTGTTAACAAGCGGGAGGAGATATCATCTGCTAATGGGTATGGGAAGACGAGGATTAAATGCTACAGGTATAACCCAAAATCCTTTGAAATGGTTCCCATTCCGAAAAAATTGAAAGGTGAAAATATCGAGCAAAATTATACATAAAAATTTACATTCGTGTAGAAGAGAAATTGTTTTTTGACGTTAATAAAGTTTCTATTTCTGCACATATACTGTTTATCCTCTTGAAACAGGTATTGTACTCCATTTTTACCTAATTTGAGAAGGTACTAAAAATAGGTACTACAAAATCGGTACTAAGCCTTACTAAGCCAAAATAGGTACTAAGTTACTAGTAGACTTAGTACCAAAATAGATACTAAGCCATACTAAACCATCTAATCTATCTATTTTAATCTACAATTGCATTCCATAAATTGTGGATTAAAATAGGTAGTAGTCTTAGTACCGAAATAGGTACTAAGCCATACGAAACCATAGGTAATAAGCCGTACTATGTACTACAAAAAAGGTACTACAAAATAGTATATTAAGTCATTTAAAAAGTTGTGGTAAAGATCTAGAATATTGTACCCCTTGTGCCAAATCGCTAAATAAGCAAACGAAAAATCGCCGCTGTCACAGTTTATAAGTAACTGCAACAAGCAATTTGTATGTTGTTAACAAATGAGAAATTTATAAAAAAAATATGCTTAATGAAATGGGGTGTCCTTATTATATATTTTTAACAATTATTGGATTTGCCAATAAACAAATTATGTAATTAGTATCGTCTTAGTTTGGGCAGATTTGTTCGTTGCTAGGGTCGCCGCTCCTCTCAGCCTGACATTCTGCTAATATCGCCATCATCAATTTTGCTGATGGCCGTGCTCCCAATGGTGGGCCACGGCCGTCTGCCTACTGGTAGATTTTTACGACAAGAGACGTTTACTTTTTGGGTTGTCTGTCAGGGTTGTATGTCCTACGCACAACTCTCTACAGTCCTAATAGGCCGGGGCCTACAGTTTAAAGGGAATTCCGAACCACTCACAAACAATCATGACCTCGGCCAGTTTATAATCTGAAGCCTGCGATACCAAAGGCCAGGGCGCTAGCCACTTGGCCGTCAGGCCGCAATTCTTGATGGAAGAATATTATGAAGCGCAATTTTAATCTACAATTTTTTACTTCATAAACTTTCAAAAGTAAAACTATGCTCATTTATTTAACACAAACATTGAATTAAATTCAAAAGTCTAATTCATTTTCTCGACAAAACTTTGTCATCTATCACTGCAACACCTGCCAGACGGTGTGGTCGATAACGAAATAAATCTCCATTACCGGAAACTATATTAAAAGTTCAGAATTTTAAACAGAAAAAACCGCCGGAATCAATCTAATGAATCCCGTAGTATAAACACTCCATTTCTGCACCCAACTTTTACATGGATGTTTCATGCTTTTAAAAGAGGTGGAATATATTCCTTCGCTAATCGAATTTGGGCCTTAAAAAGGGGGATGCTTCATTTGATATTCACGTTTCATGTAAAAGCCCCGCGCCTACAACTGAAAGGACCAACTTGAACAGCCAATCTGCGCCGAGATGAGTCGGAACTCTAAAATTCCATTTTGCACCTGGAAAGGAAATCGGAAATCAATAAGGGGCATTAAAATATGCAAATCATTCACAAACGGTTGTTGCACTTAAAGCTATAGCTAAAAAAAAAAAAAAAAGTGTGTTTTGTCTTGGGATAGCTGAACGTATTGACTCGTTGCGTAGCCAGGTAATGGGGAAAGATGGGATTTCACGCTGTTGCTTCTTCTTTTAATAGGCGTAGCAGATATTATCTGCTGATCGGTATGTTGAAGATGAGTAATAAATGCTACAGGTATGCGCCAGACTCCTTTGAAATGGTTCCTATGCCGAGAAAATTGAAAGATTGAAATAACGAGCAAAATTATACATAAAAATTCGCGTACGTGTATAAGAGAAATTGTTTTTTGAGGTTGATAAAGTTTTTATTTTTTCGTTCATACTATTTATCCCCTTGAAACAAGAGATCCATTTTTATCTAATTTGAGAAGGTACTACAAAATAGTACTAGAAAAAGTTACTAGAAAATAGTATTATAAAATAGTACTAAAAAAAAGGTACTACAAAATAGCTGTTAAGCCATACTAAGCCAAAATAAGTATTAAGTATAATTAGTACCTAAATATGTACTAAGTTATACTTAGTATTTCTAAATAAGCAATTGAAAAAGTCGTTGCGGTCACAGCTTATATGTAACTGCAACAAGCATTTTGCATGTTGTTTACAATGGGGAAATTTGTAAAAAAAAAAAATCAATTTAATGAAATGGGGTGTTCTTATTTTATATTTTTTAAAATTTGCCAATAAACAGATTATATAATTAGTACCGTCTTAGCTTCGGTAGTCTTGTTCGTCGCTAGGGGTCGCCAAACAGGTCCTCACTGACATTTTGCTAATATCATCCTCATCCTCATCATCATCATCATCATCAATGGCGCAACACCCTCATGGTGGTCCAAGGCCGTCTGCCTACTTGCAGTTTTCAAGGCAGGGAGACGTTTACTTTTACGGGGTAGTGTTGTCAATAATACGTACAACGCTCTACAGTCATATTAGACCGATACCTACGGTGTAAAGTGAATTCCGAATCACTACAAGCATCCAGGGGCACCGCCGGACTAGAAATCGAAACGTGTGGCGCCGAGTGCCAAAGCGTTAGTCCCTCGGCCATCAGACCCCTGCTAATATTACAGCAAGCATAAGTTATAGATGCACAGGTTCATTGCGCTAAACCTTACTTTAAGCCATCGGTACAGCGTTTAAATAAATTTGTAAGCTGTTTACAATGTTTTATAAAACAAAATCTAAAATTGAAGGAAACGTGATTTTTTTTTTTTTTTTTTTTTTTTTTTCTTTCTGCAGAAAAAGTAAAAAAAAACATTAAATATGGAACATTTAATTACAGTTTATTTCTTATTTTTAGTGAGTGACAACATCATAACAAATGTTTAAGTTATGTATCAATCGCCAATATAGCGCCATAAGATATCTTTCTTGGAATAATCATTTAAAATATGCATATATTTCTGTTCTAAATCTTTGCAAAAAAAAAGGTTTTTGTTTAACATGATATGTTACGAGAAAAGTGCACTACTATGTCCAATTTTCAAAACAATGTTTCCAAACACAGAAGTTCTCAATTCCTCGCCAATTACATCCTTCTGCAATGTCCATAAAAGCGAGATCTCATCCATATGTAGCGAGTGGACGCTGTTATGCTTCTGCGAGTTTGCCTTTAAGGTGCTCATGAATATCTTGAAAAGGGGTGGTGGATAAGGGGGAGGCATCTATTTATTCTGTTCCATTTATGTTCCAACACGGAACCGCTCTTCCCATTAAGGACCCCTTCCTTAAGAGTCTGCTGTTTGCTTAAAGTTGGGAACAGCTCGGTTGCTGTAATCTCCTAAATATAGATTTATGGAATCGACTAAAGAAAAAAAGTTAACACGTACTTCTCGTATAATGCAGGTCATTATCAATTTCGAAGGAATCTACTACTGTGCCCAAAAAATAAGATCAAATTTTCAATTTAAAATTTGCGGGGTTAACGGAATTTCAATTTTTTTCTTTTTTTAGGTTGCTGGCACTATTCTTGACATCTGTGTGGGAAATTTGACGTCAAAATACTCATTAGTGTTTGAGTTACGCTTGGCTTTGCGAGACACTAAAACTGATTCCTGCGATTTTAAGAAATGCTTGAATTAATTGAGAAAAGAACTTCATTCAATTGTGTTTGCGGAAATGTATAGAGTTTCGCAGAAGGCATTCGGTGAGCATTCCTATATCGGAAAGAAATGTTTACAAGTGGTATGAACAGTTCGAAGAAGGCAGAGAACCCATTGAAGACGAAGAGCCCTCTGGTCGACCCTCCACCTCAACCGACGAAGTTCACGTCCAAAAAATTAAAGATTGGATGCTTGCAAACCGTCCATTTACAATTAGAGACCTTTCTGATGATGTTGGAATTTCAAAAGGATGGGTCAATTATATTTTGGGCCTCAAACGCGTCAAATATCGATTGGTACCGAAAATACTGAATGCGCCAACTCACACAGCATTGATTCTTCGTGGAGTTTTCGCCAAAAATAAAACCCATATCTTTCCACAACCACCGTATTCACACCGTGCGACTTCTGTCTATTCCCTAAACTCAAAACGGTGTCCCCGGAGTGGTCTTTTGAGTCTATTGAAGAGATTCAATGTGAATCGGTGAGTGAATCTTTTGAAGGCCATCTCTGTCGATGACTTTTCAGCATGCATTGAGGATGGAAAAAATGTTGACATAAGTGCATTGTGTCTGGTGGGGATTACTTTGAAGGCGATGAAATAAATTTGAAGAATAAATAAAGAGTTTTTGAAAAAAATAATTGGTCTTACTTTTGGGGCACAGTAGTATTTCTCTCGTATAATGCAGGTCATTATTAGTTTCGAAAATCTATGCCCTACAGTCCACTCTTGCAACTTCTCTGTGAGAGAGTTTGGATTCATCGATATTCAGTTTACTGTATACTAAAATATGAAATGGTTTAAAGGCTAAAAAAAGATGCATTGCGCGGAATTTAATGTACAATAACTCTTTGATAAACCATTTTTGTTGGTGGAGGACGTTATATATACCCAAGGGAATATAGACACCATAATGAAGAATGAGAATCTTATTTATGAGTATAGTCGGCCATGCATTAAACATTCAGCTTGTATAGGTTTTTTTATATAATTTTAAAACGCTATGTATAAAGCGATATTTTTTTTCTAAATTTTCCCTGGTATGAGGGAAAGCATTTTTAGATAGATGGTTATTTTCTTTGGGTAATTGTTTGGGTGAGCAAATGTTGCATTTTCAAAGAATTCTATTCTGCTTGAATAATTCATGTAATATTCATACTATTTTATAGAAAAAGCACGAATTCGATGAAGTAGTGTAATGGTATAGTAATGGACACAGTTTTGTTATTGAAATTACGAAGAAAGGTCATCAATTTATCATTCATCAATGTCACATTTATCTTCTTCTTCAGAAAATAATTTTCCGAATAATTTTCCAGTATTATTTTTAAAGATATTTTTACTTTATTTCACTTTATCAAATTGAAAAAATGATACATTTTTACTATTGTGCTTAAAAATGCTTGTTGCAGTTACATGTAAACTGTGACCGCGGCGACCTTTTTTTGTTTGCTTATTTAGAGATTTGACGCAAAGGGTACAGCATTATAGATCTGTACTACAATTTTTAAATGGTTTAATATGCTTTTTTGCAGCACCTTTTAGAAAAATATCCCAAATTAGGTAAAAAATGGATCTCCGGTTTTAAGGAGATAACTAGTACCTGTGAAGAAATAAAAACTTTATTAGCGCCAAAAAACAATTTCTTCTATACACGCACGTGAATTTTTATATATAATTTTGCTCGATATTTCACCCTTTCAATTTTCTCGGAATAGGAACCATGTCAAAGGAGTTTAGGGCATACTTGTAGCATTTAATTCTCATCTCCCTATACCCATTAGTAGTACCTATTTTGACTTAGTATGGTTTAGTACCTATTTTGACTTAATATGGTTTAGTACCTATTTTGAGTACCTTCTCAAATTAGGTAGAAAGGGACCTCGTGTTTCAAAAGGTATAAATTGTACCTGTGAAGAAATAAAAATTTTATTAACGCCAAAAAACAATTTCTTCTATACACGTACGTGAATTTTTATATATAATTTTGCTCGATATTTCAACCTTTCAATTTTCACGGAATAGGAACCGTATTGATTTTACTATATCATAAAGATGTTTTTTGGTAGAGAGTAAAAGTCGATTAGAACTTTTAAGTGGAACTGTCTTACATTTGCGACATTCATACCAGCAATTACAAAACCCACCGTTACAACTACCCCAGAGTCTATTTTTGACCATTGATGATGATGATGATAATGATAATATTAGCAGAATATCAGGCGGAACGGACCGGCCACCCCTGCGACGAACAAGACTGTTCAAACAAAGACGATTCTAATTATTTAATATGTTTATTGACAAAAGCAATAATTATTCAAAACATAAAATAAGAACACCCCCTTTCATTAAATTGATTTATTTTTATAAATTTCCACATTGTAGACAATATACAAAATGCATGTTTCAGTAACATATAAATTGTGACCGTGGCAAACTTTTGTTTGCTTATTTAGCGATTTGGCTCATGGGGTACAGTATACTACATATTTTTCTGTACCTTTTAGAAAATTATCGCAAATTAGATAAGAATTGATCTCGTCTTTCAAGGTTTGATTTGATTTGTCGCTCTAGGTCATCTTGTGCACACGAGGGCTAATTTGACCGGGACCTACATTTTAAAGTGGATTCCGAACCACTGATAACATCCCTGCCACCGACAGCATTCGAACCTGAAACCCGTGGCACCAAAGGGCAGATGGCTAGCCAATTGGCTATGTTTCAAGGGGATAAATAGTATCTGCGAAGAAATAAAAACTTCATTAATATCAAAAAACAATTTCTTCTATGCACGTACGCGAATTTTTATACATAATTTTGCTCGATATTTCAGCCTTCAATTTTCTCCGAATAGGAACCATTTCAAAAGACTTTGGGGCACACCTGTAGCATTTAATTCTCATCTTTAACATACCCATCAGCAGATAATACCTCCTCCCGCTGGTTAAAAAGAAGAAGCAACAGCACGAAGACCCATCTCTTCCCATTACCTGGCGACGCCATGAGACAATACGTTTAAGCTATCCCATATCGGAACACATCATTTTTTTTTTTAGTTACAGCTTTAAGTGCTGCATATTTTGCATATTTTAATGCCCCTTATTGATTTTCGATCTCTTTCCAGTTGCAAATGGAATTTTTTAGAGTTCCGACTTATCTCGCCGCAGATTGGCTGTTCAAGTTGGTCCTTTCAGTTGTAGGGCGCCGAGATTTTACATAGAAAGTGAATATCAAGTGAAGGCCCGAAACTCGATTAGCGATATTCCACCTCTTTAAAAGTATGAAACATTCATGTAAATGTTGGGGGCAGAAATGGAGAGTGTTTATACTACGGGATCCATTAGATTGATTCCGGCGGTTTTTTCTGTTTAAAATTTTGAACTTTTAATATACTTTCCGGTAATGGAGATGATTTCGTTTTCGACAGCACCTTCCAGGGGCTGCTATGATAAGTGACAAAATTTTTTGCGGGAAAATGAATTAGCTTTTCGCATTTAATTCAATGCTTGTAATAATTAAATGAGGATAGTTTTACTTTTAAATTATATTAGGTAATAAATTGTAGATTAAAATTGGCCATAAGCAATATTTATTAACAATAATTAAGCTTCATAAAGCAATATTTACTGATTTTTTTTTCTAAATCTTCTTTGGTAGAATGGAAAACATTTCTAGATAGATGGGTATTTTCTTTGAGTAATTGTTTGGGTGAGAAAATATTGGGCATCTTCAGGGGGATTCTATTCTGCCTGAATAATTCATGTAATATTCATACTATTTTATAGAAAAAGCAGGAATTCAATGAAGCAGTGTAATGGTGCAGTAATGGACGCAGTTTTGTTATTGAAATTACGAAGAAAGGTCATCAAATTATCATTCATCAATGTCACATTTATCTTCATCTTCAGAAAATAATTTTCCTGTATTATATTTTTAAAGTTACTTTTACTTTATTTCACTTTATCAAATTGAAAAAAAATGATACATTTTTAATATAGTGCTAAAAAATGCTTGTTTCAGATACATATAAACTATGACCGTGGCGACTTTTTCGTTTGCTTATTTAGCGATTTGGCGCAAGGTTTACAACATTCTAGATCTTTACTACTTTTTTAAATTTCTTAATATATTATATTATAGTACCTTTTAGAAAATTATCTCAAAATAAGAAAAATTGATCTAGTGAAATGCATATCGTTCCACAATCACCGTATTCTCCCCATGTGACATATGGCCATTCCCTAAACTCAAAAGACCACTCCGGGGACACCATTTTGAGTCGATTGCAGAGTACCTTTAGATCTCGTGTTTCAAGGGGATAAATAGGTCCTGTGAAGAAATAAAAACTTCATTAACGCCCAAAAACAACTTCTTCTATACACGTAAGTGAATTTTTTATATATAATTCTGCTCGATATTTTCACGTTTCAATTTTCTCGGAACAGGAACCATTTCAAAGGACTTCGGGCATACCTGTAGCATTTAATACTCATCTTCCCATTCCCGTTAGCAGATAACATCTCCTCCCGCTTGTTAAAGAAGAAGCAACAGCATGAAAACCCATCTTTTCCCATTACCTGGCGACGCCATGAGTCAACACGTTAAGCTATCCCAAGTCGGAGACACACTTTTTTTTAGCTACAACTTTAAGTGCAACAACCTTTTGGGACTTATTTGCATACTGTAATGCTCCTTATTGATTTCCGATTTTCTCTTACTTGCAAAATGGAATTTTTAGAGTTCCGACTCATCTCGCCGTAGATTGCTGTTTAAGTTGGTCCTTTCAGTTACACAAGGCGGATTTTTACATAAAGCGTGAATATCAAATGAAGGCCCAAACTCGATTAGCGGAGGAAGATATTCCACCTCTTTAAAAGTATGAAACATTCATGTAAAAGTTGGGGGCAGAAATGGAGTGTTTATACTAAGGGATACATTAGATTGATTTTCCGGCGTTTTTCTCTTTTTTTTTCTGTTTAAAATTCTGAACTTTTAATATACTTTCCGGTAATGGAGATCATTTCGTTTTCGACCGCACCGTCTAGCAGGTTTTTTTTTTTTTTAGATTTAAGTTGCATATATCTACCAATAGATGGCGTCAGATAATCTTTAAAAAATGAATGAAAATGATTTATAAAGGACTTTCTGCAATTTTCCTATTGTAAACAACATACGAAATGTTTGTTGTAGTTCTGTATAAACTGTGACCGCGGCGACCTTTTCGTTTGCTTATTTAGCGATTTGGAGACAAGGGGCACAGTATTATAGATCTTTACCACAACTTTTTAAATGGCTTAATATATTATTTTGTTGTACATTCTTTTGTAGTATTTTGTAGTACTTAGTACCTATGGCTTTGTATGGCTTAGTACCTATATTGGGACTAAGTATACTTAGCATTTACTTTAGCTTAGTATCTATTTTTGGTACTTAAGTAAACTTAGTGCGGCTTAATACCTATTTTTAGTAGTATTTATTTTTGAGTACCTTCTCAAATTAGGTAAAAATGGTTCTCATGTTTCAAGGCTATAAATAGTATATATGGGAAGAAATAAAAACTTTATTAATATCAAAAAACAATTTCTTTTATACGCGTATGGAAATTTTTTATATATAATTTTGCTCGTTATTGTCACCTTTCATTTTTCTCGGAGTAGAAATCATTTCATTGGGCCTACCTGTAACATTTATTTCTCAATCTTCCCATACCCATTAGCAGATACTGTCTCCTCCCGCTTGTTAACAAAAAGAAGAAGCGACAGCATGAAAACCATCTCTTCCCATTACCTGGCTACGCAATGAGTCTATACGTTAAGCTATCCCTAGTCCAAACACACTTTTTTTTTTTTAGCTACAGCTTTAAGTGCAACACCCTTTTGGGAATGCTTTGCATATTTTAATGCCCCTTATTGATTTTTGATTTCCTTTCCAGTTGCAAAATGGAATTTTTAGAGTTCCGACTTATCTCGCCGTAGATTGGCTGTTCCAAGTTGGTCCTTTCAGTTGTAGTGCACCGGGCTTTTGCATAAAACGTGAATATCAAATGAAACGCCCCCTCCCTTCCTTTTTTAAGGCCTGAAACTCGATTAGCGAAGGAAAATATTCCACTTCTTTTAAAAGTATGAAACATTCATGTAAAAGTTGGGGGCAGAAATGGAGAGTGTTTATACTGCGTTATCCATTAGATTCTGAACTTTTAATATACTTTCGGTAATGGAGATTATTTCGTTTTCGATCGCATCTTGCAGGTGCTGCCGTGATAAATGATAAAATTTTGTCGAGTAAATAAATTATATTTTTGCATTTAATTCTATGCTTGTATTAATTGAATGAGGATAGTTTTACTTTTAAAGTTTATTAAGTATTAAGTTGTAGATTAAAATTGCATTTCATAATCTTCTTCCATTATAAAATTTGTATTGCATTTGCTGTGTTGTGAGGATGTTTTTTGATAAAAAGTAATAGTCAATTACTTTTTAATGGAATTACTTTTTATGGAATGGTAACAACTTTTATGGTCAATTTTTTTTTTATGGAATTGTCTTACATTAGAGACCTTCGTACGGGCCTGACGGCTGAGTGTCTTACGCTATGGCGCTCGGTGGCATGGATGTTTGTAGTGGTTCGGAATCCACTTTAAAGCTCTAGTAGGTCCCGGTCTAATGGGGTCATAGAGCGTTGTTGGGAAGTGTTACTCGCGTCCGTAGCATATCTTCAAGCCACATGTGCCCCCGGGTAGTGCTAAGTGAGTAACGTCGATGCAGCCCTTTGCTTATGGCGTAAAGATTAACTGTCTCTGTATTGCCAGCTGCATTAGAACAACAACATATTATCACTGCAATAATTTTCTTATATGAAATATTTGTTAGTTATGAAGTATCATAACGTAACGAGTCATTTATTTTTATTATTTCGTTAAATTTTTACACATCCCGCGCCAGGGCGTCCTGGAGCAGGTAAGAAATAATTCTATCCTCACTGGCGCTGCTCAAAATATTCTATCGAAAAAGTGCCTAAATATTATTTAGTAATCAGTACTGATACGATACACATAATACTATTTCATTACTACTTTTTAATCTTAACCGTTACAAAGAAGTAGGTTTCCTTCTGATAAAAACCCATTTCTACAGCGGAGCGATACATCAAAAACATCCTCCCGTTACCGACCATCAAAAGTGTTAAAAATGCATGAGAAACAATGTCTTGTTAATGAAGAAAGATTCTAAAAGAAAGAAGTATCAGGATTATATGTGCCAAAAGGGAAGACTTTTCTGCTTCATCTAATTGCACATAGTGTATTTCTCTTTATCTGGCAGCGACCTGGTGGCCAAGTGGCTAGCGTTCTGGGCCGGTGTACCACTTGATTCAAGTTCGAATCCTGGAGGTGGCGGATGTCTGTGAGTGGTTCGGAATCCACGTTAAGCTGTAGGTCCAGGTCAGCATAGCCCTCGTGTGCACAAGATGAACGTAGAGCGGCAAACCAAACCTTTATCTGATACCTTTTAAAGACATTCGTTATTTTTTTAATTGCGTCGAGAACTGGGTGGTATTGGCCACGTCCCTGTGAGCAGCCCAAAATGGGCTAAACCGGGGCTACCCAGGGGGCACGTGTAACTTGGAGATATGCTACGTGCGCGAATATTACTATTCCCACAATACTCTACAATCTATTAGACAGGGACCTACGGTTTTAAAGCAGATTCCGAACTACTACAAACATCCATGGCACCGTCGGGACTCAACCCCGAAACGTGCAAAACCTGCCCATACTATAAAATCGTCATCTTCATTAGTGCAACAGCCTCTTGGTGGGCCAAGACCGGCTGCCTACTGGCAGACTGAGAGACAAGAAATGTTATCTTTTTCAAGGATTGGGTTGTCAGTCCTACACCCAACACTCTACAGCCATATCAGAATGGGACTTCCGGTTTAAAAGGGATTCCAAACCACTACAAACATCATGCGAGACTCGAACCTGAAACCTGTGGCACCGCTATATAGAGCGCTAATTACTCGCGCATCAGACCCCAGACTATAAACTACAGCAACAAAATAGAAGACTTCAAATACAACGACATATTGAAGATTTTTTTAAAATCAGAATAAAAATATTTAGATTTGACCTTTTAGATGACTGCATATGATAAAAATAGATTAAATGTAGTATTACATAATGTGACATGAATCGACGTAGTAAACCCCAGACGAAGACTAATGTGAGACACATTGATTTCGTTTTGCTTTTTGTGCATAAGAAACATAATTCCTCGTGATTTGATCGATACTTTTCGCACAACACATTTTCGATAAGAGGTAATAAAAGGATCGATAAAGGAGACCTTTTAAAATAAAGGAAGCATTCCTTTTTTGAAAGGAAATTTCTTTTAACGGGAAAATTTGGGACTCATGAATAAGTAGACAGAAACGTCTTCTTTAATGAACATTTTTTCACGTGAAACATGAATAAGAAAAGAATTATTTTTTCATGTAAATTGAATCCATACTGTCCATTACGACTTCATCACATAATATCTCACGATATATTTTTATAAATGATCCAACTTTCAAAAGGTTCTGTTGCTGTTAAAAAAAAAAAAGTTATGAAGCCTTTTTTTACTTATATTTTTAAATTCTGAAATGAAGGTAAATGTAGTTTTCCTAAATATTAAATGATACTTTTTATACCCATGTTTGCGGACAAAAATTAAATGGTTGATTTTGATTTGATTTGTCTCTCTACGATCATCTTATGAACACTTTCGGCTAAACAGACCAGGACCTACAGTTTAAAGTGGATTCCGAACCAATACAAACGCCCACGGCACCTCCGGGACTCGAAGCCGAAACCTGTGGTACCAAACGCAGAGAGCTAGACTCGGTCATCAGGCCATCTGGTAAATTAATGAAGTTTCAAAAGCTTTAAATTTATTTTTATTTTTTGAACCCCCAATTCCACATTTCTGTGTATTTTTCGTGTATAACATCTACGAAGATTAATTAAATGGGTTACTAAAAATATATTTATGTTTGACTGACTATAGCTTTTTATTTTGAAGTAACATGAAAAAAGGCACAGTTAAATATTAATTAAATATCACTGAATTTTATTAATGAATTTCGAAATCATACGATCACATATAAAAACAATATATAAGATTGTAACTTCATAGTTTATAATTTCAATTACTTAATGTGAGATTTGAGGCTTAATAGCCGAGTAACGCTTGGTGCCTCAGGTTCTAGGTTCGATTCCCCTTTAAAACGTATTGGATTTTAACCGTATTAGATATCCGTTTGGAATCCACTTTAAACCGTAGGTCCCGGTCTAATACGACTGCTGGGCATAGGGTTGACAATCCTACCCCGTCAACATCACGGAACAAAGTCAGATTTCTACCTACAGGTGTTCCATCACAACAGAATTCCCCCTTCCATGAGACTACACAGGATCGGGGCTTGGTCTAGATGTTGCTGTCAACCAAGTGGGATAAGAAACAACCACAAATAAATTAGACGTGTTTACATACTGTTTTACGTAGAATCAAAAATGACGCTTTTTTTTTTTTTGCAATTTTTTTTTTTTTTTTTAAATAGGCATGCATATAATTTAATTAAAAAAAAACGCCTCCTGTCTCGAAATATGCTGGTAGGCAGATGGCCTTGGCCTATAATAAGGCTGTTGCGCCAATGAATAAGAAAAATATGTTGTTTACTTTTTCTGCATCGGTGGATCTCGTGTTCTACTTTTATACATGTACCACTGCTACATATGTATCCCTATACTACTTATATATGTATATATACTACTTATATACAGTTGTATATTCCAATGTATTCTATTGTTGCATAAGTATTTTTCCTACAAGAGAGACTTTTAGGGTAATGTCCTGCACTTGTACCAGAAAACCCATAACATTCCCATTCTGACAGCTTGACTAACAATTAAATGCGTTGTCGCATGTCTTATTATGCTCAAAACCCCCATTTTTCCCAATAAATTATGTAGAAAAAAAAAAAAATTCAAAAAACTTTCATTCACTTTCATTTCCACTTCTTTTCATTCATTCGTTGTTTTTTTTTCAGATCTCGCGCACTTTTTTGATAAAGAATAAAAGTTGGCTAAAGGATTATTTTCTATCCAAAATCATTTAATATAACACAGAAAGATTTTCGTAGATGTAGCACGCAGATGCATTTGGTAATTCGATTGTGCATATCAATGGGGTTTTTCTTTTTCAGGTAAAGGCATAAAAAAGACCCAGGAATCCTTGATGCGTCTCCTCAATGGATGAGCCATGGTGAAAGGCTACCGCTGTCTGGGATGCACCACCATACTACAAGGCTTCATTCTCTTTTTATCGTGTTGCGCCGTCAGTGAGTATCACAAAAGTCAAAGGACAAGAACTCTTTAAATTTACCTTTCATGTAGGCTTTCTATTTCAGATACAAATTTTTTTTTAAATAAACCGTAAAATTTTTTTTTCAAAGTAATAAAACTTTATTATTGTATCCGTCAACTAAAAGTAAACAATATCAGTCATCTGTGAATAATTGTGTTTTTGTTGAGGTAACTAGAGTTAAAAATGTGGTTGAGGTAATTGGTGTTGGAACTTTAGTTGAGGTAACTGTTGTTGGAAATGTGATTGAGGTAATTGTTGTAGAAAAAAACTGTTGTTGGAAATGTGATTGAGGTAATTGTTTAGAAAATGTTGTTTGGTGTTGGAACTGTTGTTGGAAATGTGATTGAGGTAATTGTTGTAGAAAATGTTGTTTCGGTTATTGGTGTTGGAACTGTTGTTGGAAATGTGATTGAGGTAATTGTTGTAGAAAATGTTGTTTCGGTTATTGGTGTTATTGAAATGTGATTGAGGTAATTGTTGGAACTGTTGGAACTGTTGGAAATGTGATTGAGGTAATTGTTGTAGAAAATGTTGTTTCGGTTATTGGTGTTGGAACTGTTGTTGGAAATGTGATTGAGGTAATTGTTGTAGAAAATGTTGTTTCGGTTATTGGTGTTGGAACTGCTGTTAGAAATATGGTTCAGAGAATTGGTGTTAGAAATATGGTTAAGTGAAGTGGTTCTGAAAATATGGCTTATAGAATTGGTGTTGAAAGTAGGGTTGACGTAACTGGCATTGGAAATGTGGTTTTGCCCTATTTGAACGGCCGTTAAAAAACTATCGTCCTCTTAAACACTGATGGCAGCTTGGTTGTTTAAATGACAATCGTTTGATGGTATTGATATTTCGATGGCAATCGTTTGATATCATTGGTTGACTGATAACAATGGTTTTTTTATGGCATTGATTGTTTCGATAGCTATTATTAGAGAGGGTTGCTTTGATAGCAATTGTTAGAAAGGGTTGTTTGGATTGCAATTATTAGATATGGTTGTTTGGATGCAATTATTATAAATGGTTGTTTGGTTGGCAATTATTAGAAAGGGTTGTTTCGATAGCTATTATTAGAAATGGTTATTTGGATTGCAATTATTAGAAAAGGTTGTTTGTTTGGCTATCTTTATAAATGGTTGTTTGTTTGGCTATTATTATAAATGGTTGTTTGGTTGGCTATTATTATAAATGGTTGTTTGGTTGGCTATTATTATAAATGGTTGTTTGGTTGGCTATTATTATAAATGGTTGTTTGGTTGGCTATTATAAATAAATGGTTGTTTGGTTGGCTATTATTATAAATGGTTGTTTGGTTGGCTATTATTATAAATGGTTTGTCTGGTAGGCTATTATTAGAAAGAGTTGTTTGGATTGCAACTATTAGAAATGGTTGTTTTGATAACAATTGTTGGAAAGGGTTGCTTTGATAGCAATTGTTAGAAAAGTTTGTTTTGATGGCAATTGTTAGAAAAGGTTGTTTGGATTGCAATTATTAGAAAAGGTTGTTTGGATGGTAACTATTAGAAATGGATGTTTGGATGGCTATTATTAGGAAAGGTTGTTTCGATGGCAATTATTAGAAAGGGTTGTTTGGGCAATTATTAGAAAATGTTATTTGGATCGCAATTGTTAGAAAGGGTTGTTTTGCTGGCTTATTATAAATGGTTGTTTTTGCTGGCTTATTATAAATGGTTGTTTTGCTGGCTTATTATAAATGGTTGTTTTGCTGGCTTATTATAAATGGTTGTTTTGTTACCTATTATTAGAAAAGGTTGTTTGGATGGCAATTATTAAAAATGGTTGTTTGGATGGCAATTGTTAGGGTTGTTAGAAAGGGTTGTTTGGATGGCAATTGTTAGAAAGGGTTGTTTGGAGGCTATTGTTTGTTTGGATGGCAATTGTTAGAAATGATTGTTTTTATGGGAATTGTTAGAAAGGGTTGTTTGGATGGCAATTGTTAGAAAGGATTGTTTGGATGGCAATTATTAGAAATATATTATTAATGAATTAGGTATATTTTGTGCGGAAGGGGATGATTGAAGTGTTGCTCATTTGCAGAGTGCTCGATGCCCGCTTCCCTGCGCATCGACTCCCTGCGCGTGCCCACCCCCCGCTGTGACGGGGGACAGCGTGCTGCTGCGCTGTGTCTACGAGCTGGCCAACGAGACGCTGTACGCGGTCAAGTGGTACAAGGACGAGAGGGAGTTCTTCCGGTACGTGCCCGCCTCCGACCCCCGCTCAAGATGTTTCCGCAGAGGGGGATCGACGTGGACGTGAGTAGTCTCATTTTCATTGCGTCCTCTCACTGTATGGTTGACATTTGGGGTCATGTACAGCAATTTACTTCCTGTAATTCACATTTGTAATTTTGGTGGTAGAATAACATGATCGAGGTACATTAACAACATAGCTTGAAGATAAGCCACGGACGCGGCATAACAGCATCTCCACAACGCTCTACAATCCTATTTAATCGGGACTCACGGTTTACAGTGGATTCCAAACCACTACAAACATCCATGGCACCCCCGGAATTCGAACCTGAAACCTGTGGCACCGAGGGGCAGGGCGCTAATTACTCGACCATCAGGCCCCACATGTATATATATGCTTTTAAAAATTTTAATTTAAAACGACGCGTTTATTATACGCGATCCTTTTGAAATTTCCAAAATCCTCAGCAAGGTCTCTAATTGTAAATCGACGGTTTGCAAGCACCAGATCTTTAATTTTTGGACGTGAGCTTCGTCGGTTGAGGTGGAGGATCGACCAGAGGGCTGTTCGTCTTCAACGCGTTCTCTGCCTTCTTTGAACTGTTTAGACCACTCGTAAAAATTTCTTTCCGATGTAGGAATGCTCACCGAAAGCCTTCTGCAACATTCTATACGTTTCCGCAAACAAAATTGAATGCCAGTTCTTTGCACAATGAATTCGGATATTTCAAAAATCGCCGGAATCAGTTTCAGCGTCTCACAAAGCCACGCGTTTACTCAAACACCAATGAATATTTTGACGTCAAATTTCCCACAAATACCAAGGACAGTGCCGACAACCTAAAAAAAAAAAAAAAATTGAAATTCCATGAGCACCGAGAATTTTAAACTGAAAATGGGTCTTACTTTTTGGACACAGCTGCAAGTTATGGCAAGAAAAAATACATGCGAGTCTGCTTCACTGTTTAAAAAGTATCCGATATTGCATTGCTTCTCTGATATTGCATATTTCTTGGGATCTCCCCAGAAAAATAATTTTACAAATTACGTGTAAGAAACAACCGAATCTACATGAAAAAATTCGAAAGCAATTGGCTCGATACGTGTCGGAAAATAGAAAGTGCCGAATGTCGGATTACTGAAATACTGTATTTGAAAATTCTCTATCTTGTTACAATAAGAGTATTATTTAATATTTACAAAAGTTCATTGATATACGAGTGATATATGCGCATTCGTTACTGCCGTCTGTAAATTAGGAAGAAAAATTGGTAATAAATTTTAACAATTTTTTTTTTTTCAGATACTTCTTAGTCATTTTTTTTCATTTCTTTAAGATTTTATTATTTTCTAGACTATTTTTATTACCTAACGTAAACAGTTAAAAAAAATTCATAATTAACGACTCTACTAAATTCGATGAAAAGTTTTTTTGTTGTTATTTAATTTTAATTTTCATCACATTTTATGGAAATCCCTACGATTAGGAATAAAAACATGAATCCTTCGTCCAAAAATTATAGGCATGTATATATATATATATATATGCATGCTTTTTTTTATTAAAATTTTGAAAGCATATATATTTATATCATCATCATTAATGGCGCAACATCCCCATTGTGGACCAAGGTTGTCTGCTTACTGGCAGATATCAAAACAAGAGATGTTTTGTTTTTTACGGAGTAAGGTTGTTAGTCCTACGCCCAACGCTCTACAGTCATATTGGACCGGAACCTAAGGTTTAAAATGGCTTCCGAAACCACTACAAACATCCATAGCACCGCCGGGACACGAACCTGAAACCTGCGGCACCGAGCGCCAGTCACTCGACCATCAGGCCCCATATGTATATATAAATATTTTAATATTTTTATGTATGCGAATAACATATTTAACATCCTTGGCAAAAAAAATTGATATTAATTTTAATTTGGACTGTTTAAAAACTAGCTTTGATTTATTTTCAAAAATAAAAATACCAATTCGCGAAATAAAGTGCATCGCAAAAGTGATGCTATATTTCCCATTTTTACCAAGAAACCATTTATTTCTACCGTTTGTATGCTGATTTTAGCTATCAATTTAATGTCCTTTCTTTAAGAAGAGGATATTTTGATAATTCTAAATAGGATTCAATTTTAAAAAAAAGGATAAACATTCTAAAATGTTGTAAAATGTGATCCTTATTATCTTAAATGTCACATCAAAATTAGAACCTCATGTAAATTCATTGACTGCAAACATTCTATCAATTCAAATTTTACTAAGCCATATAAAAATTAGAAAAAGTGAACTCATAGTCACATTTCAACTTTGTTATTTCGTCATTATTTCAAAATTCAAAATTGTTAACGCTAAAAATTTCTGAAAATGGAAATTTGGATTTAAAGTAGCATATTAATAACATAACATATAACATCCATGAAACGCTTGCAGCCTGATGTTCAATTGGCTAGCGCCTTGACCTTTGGTACCACAGGCTTCAGGTTGGAATCTAACTGTGGCAGATTTTTACGCTCTACGGTCATTTTTTTGTACACTTTAAGGTAATAAGAACATAACCTACAGTTTAATGTGGATTCCAAACCCCCCAATAAATATCCATGCCACAGCCAATATTGGAAATTAAAGGCCAAAGGCCAAAACGCGAGCCATTGGCCATCAAGCCGCTTCTTCATTAGGGATTCTGAAGATAGTTCAGTACTTAATATTACGAAATAATTATTTATTTTCTCCCGACTGTAAGTAATCTATTATGGAACACCACCACAGGTTTCAGGTGCCAATCCTGGCACGGAGGTTTTCAGTGGTTAGTAATCCACTTTTTAAAATGTATTTCCCAGCCTAATTATCCCAGACTGTGCACAAAATGATTGCAGGGCGACAAACCAAACCCCTACCATCGGAAACGCTTGCGGTTAAATATTACTGTGTCCAAAAAGTGAGACCAATTGTCAATTTAAATTTCAAGCTGCTTATGGAATATTAATTTTTTGGTTGCCGGCACTATCCTTGACATTTGTGTGAAATTTGACGTTAAAATATTCATAAGTATTTGAGTGACGCTTGGCTTTGCGAGAAGCTAAAACGGATTCCGGCGATTTTTGAAATGTCTGAATACATTGAGCAAAGAACTTGCATTCAATTTTGTTTGCGGAAACGTATAGAATGTTGTAGAAGGCATTCGGTGAGCATTCCTATGTAGGGAAGAAATGTTTAGAAGTGGTATAAACAGTTCAAAGAAGGCAGAGAACGCGATGAAGAAAACAAAGCCCTCTAGTCGACTACCAACCTCAACCGACGAAGCTCACCTCCAAAAAATGAAAGATCGCCATCCATTGATTTACAATGAGAGACCTTGATGATGATGTTGGAATTTCAAAAGGATCGGTCCATTCCATTTTGGGCCTCAAACGCTTCCAATCTCGATTGGTACTGAATGCACCAGCTCACAGTGCATTGATTTCGCCAAAAGTGAAACCCATATCTTTCCACAACCACCGTATTCACACCGTGCGACTTCTGGCTATTCCCCTAAACTCAAAAAACCATTTCGGGGAGTTCGTTTCGAGTCGATTGAAATTCACGTTCAAGATTCAACGTGATTCGCCGCGCTTTGAAGGCCATCCCTGCCGATGACTTTTTTAGCATGCATTGAGGATTGGGAAAAAAGTTAGCATGAATGCATTGTGTCCGGAGGGGATTAGTTTGAAGACGATGAAATAAATTTGGAAGAATAAATACAGAATTTTTGAAAAACAAATAATTGGTCTTACTTGTTGGGCACAGTAGGTACGTGAATGCGTATCGATACACGCACTTAAAATAAGGAGTATTTTTATGTTTTTCTCTTTTAAAACTGGACAGCGTTTCTACCACTTTGAAATAATAAATTCCACACGAAAGGAAAAGAAAGGCGAGTTGCCACATTTTCCCTTCAAAACGAGGGCGCGAAATTCTTTTCCCAGCACCGAAACTGTTGCGAGCTGCAGCTCGTTCGCCCAACAAGCGAAGAATTGTTCCAGAAGTTGCACGCCGCCTAAATGTTAACAGCGTGCAGAGAACTTTTGAAAGCGGGATAATTAGGAATATCCATGGAAAGAAAAATTGTGCCTTCACTCGAAATTTAAGAACACTTTTCTTCTGGCTGTTGTGTTCACTTTTGGAAAGTATTCAAGTAATGATAACTTGGAGCCATAAATAAGCCTATTTCCCGACTGGCTTTGTTTGCTGTAAATCTTGTCTAAGTCACGCAACTAAACAAAATCTTAACTTTTGGGTCCACCATAAATTCTTATAGCGATTTTTCAGCTGAGATCGTATTTTACATAAAAAATTTCTCCAACATGACAAAACTGTGAAATGATTTCATGCGCTCTAAATCTATATACACTTTCAAAGTCCTGCGTATTTAATTAACCACAACCCACATTTTTAAAATGGAAAATAAATCCATTTATTGCAATTATAATACATGGTCTACGGAAATTTATAGACACCTTTACATAACGGAAAACTAATAAATATAAAATTTTACAACTCAGAAATTCTTACCCTACTGGTACTACGTATGAATCACCCATCGATAGACTAGATCAGGGGTGGCCAACCCAAATGATCTTGCCGCCCACTTTGGAAACGCATCCTAACTCCGTGAGCTGCCTATAAAACTATAGATCCCCCTAATAGATTTAGACCCACTATAGGCATTTTGTTGGAGTAAAAAACTGAAACATAATGAGTTATTATTGTTGTGTTTTACTATTATTCTTACATGTAAGCATAGATAATATAATAAAATTGATACTAAACGCACTTTGTAAAGAAATATAGAACACTAAAAATGAAATATAAAAAATATAAAAATATAAAGGAAATAAAAAAAAATGAAATTATTAAAAAATATTTATTTTACTAGTGCGATATGTGTTTCTCCATTCTTTCACTTAGCTTATGCAAATCGATCTCCATTTGGATATTTGCACATCGTAATGGGTGTTGCAGGTTTGCGTCCATTATATTTGAGCGTGTTTTTGTGTTGGGTCCATTTCATTTCCGAAAAGAAAAAAAATACTATTTGTAGGTGTAAGTTGAAGCAAAAGCGAACCAAACCAGAACCGACTATGTGTATCTAGGAATGGTCACAGCGTCAGTGAGGTCACTTAAAGTAAAACATAAAATCTGTTATATTAGATGTCCCTCGTAAAAAATACCTGATATAGTAAGAAATAATAATAGTGATAAAAACTAACTAATAAGTAGTAAACAATACCTCATATAGTAACAAAATACTAATAGTGATAAAAAAAACTAATTTATAAGTAGTAAAAATACATAACGTCGTAAAAACTACTCATACTACATAGTAAAACAATACTAAGTGAAGATTCTAATTAAAAATATTAGAAAGTATTAATCTGTTAATAACAAAAATACTAATAACTAAATAGCAAAACATTGATTGCAAAAAATACTAATTATACTTTACGAATGTGTAAAACTAAGAACACATCCATGAAAAGCAATCCAAAATTTGAATTATAAAAATCAATTTTTGTCAAATAGAGTGTTGCGTATCGATCCAAACTGCCATGGCCCTTTTATTTCTCAGTATTAATATCGCCATTCGCCCAAATACAAATCACATTATTGTTGAAACGCGTCCTTATAGAGAATTTATTTAAGACAACAGAACGTCCATACCTGGAGTTCCAGTGAAGCTTGGCGCAAAACTCCTTCCTTTTGAAATTTCAAAAGCGGCTTTTCACAGTTTTCAATTAAAATTGTGTTTTTGTGCTGCTATCTCGCAACTACAGTAGCCGGAGAAAATGAAGAACAGAATTAGCGCAGCTTGTGAAATGAAAGGGGGAGGGGGGGAAATCTGCTGTTTATTTTCCCCCTTTCAAAACTTTTCATTTCATTTTCGCATCCTGATTACCTGGGCGCATGGATCTGATTTCAAATTTTTGTTTTAAATATTTTCTTCAAAGTTTGTGAACCCCGGTTTCAAAACTTTTCATTTAGGCAGTCAGCCCAATTGTGAATACCGTCATTTCTTGCCTTTAATCCGTGGATTATACATTTAAAAAAAATCTTCAATTTTTTAAATGATTTTCTACACATTTTTTCCCTGAAAGTTCGAATGATAATTCATTCTTAGAAATAGCTACGTACCTATTCCATGAAGTTCGTGGCACACTGATGGCCAATTGGTTAGCACTCTGGGCTTTGGTACCACAGGCTTTAGGTTCCAATCCTGGCGGGGACATGGATATTTGTGAGTGGTTCGCAATCCACACTAAACTGTAGGTCCCGGTCTAATTAGCCTAACATATGCGCAAAATGACCGTAGAACTACAAACCAAATCTCGTTTATAGAGCGGCCTGATGGCCAATTGGATGGAGCTCTGATCTTTGGTGCCAAGCCTTCAGGTTCAAATCTCGGCGGTAGCATGGACGTTTGTCAGTGCTTTGGAATCCCCTTTAGACTATAGGTCCCGGTCTAATTAGCACAAAATGACCGTAGAGCGACAACCCAAACCTCGTTTATAAAAGCAGCGTCTTGGCTGGAGTCCACTAATTAATAAATAATAAAAAATACATAACACTGTAAAACTACTGATTACTAATAAGTAGTAAAACAATACTAATCAAAAATATACCAATGAAGATACTAATTAAAAATATTCAAAAAAATAATAATCTATTAATAAAAAAATAGTAATAACTAATAGTTAAATATTGATTATAAAAAATACTAATAGTATTTTACCAATGTGTAAGAAGTAACAACACATCCAAGAAAAGCAATTCAAAAACTTGAATTATAAAAATAAATTTTTGTCAAACAGTGTTGCGTATCGATCAAACTGCAATGGCCATTTTGTGCTCACTTTTAATATCGCTATTCCCCCAAATACAAATCATATTATTGTTGAAACGCGTCCTCAGAGAATTTATTTAAGACAACAGAACGTTCCTACCTGGATCCAGTGGTGCTTGGCTCAAAACTCTTCCTTTTGAAATTTCAAAACGCGGCTTTTCACAGTTTTCAATCAAAATTGTGTTTTGTGTTGCTATCTCGCGACTACAGTCGCAGGGGAGAGAAAATGAAGAACAGGATTAGCGCAGATGGCGAAATGAAGGGGGGAGAGATAAATCTCCCCCTCCTTTTTCAAAACTTTCATTTCATTTTTCGCATCCTGGATTACCTGGGCGATGGATGAAAGACTGGGATTTCAAATTTGGTTTAAATGAACTGGTTTCAGTCAAAGTTTGTGAACGGTATTCTTTTTTAAAGTCGTTGCTGGCAGAAATATCTGGAAATTCATGGGTTGGGTAGTCCATCTAATTGTGAATACCGTTATTTCTTACCTTTAAACTTGTGGATTATACATTAAAAAAAAAAAATCTTCAATTTTTGAAGATTTTTAGGCCGTTGTGTAATATTTCTACATTTTTTCCTGAAAGTTCGAATGAGAATTCATTCTTATAAATAGCTACCTACTTTTGCCTCGAAGTTCATGGCAGCCTGATGGCTAATTGTCTACACTTTAAAACAGGCTTCAGGTTTGATCCTGGCGGTGGCATAGTTGTTTGTGGTGGTTCGGAACCCATTTTTAAGATGTAGGTCCCGGTCTCACATGACCGTAGAGCATCACAGAAAATCAATCAGACTTCTTCTCACCCACATCATTCCCAAACTGTAAAGGTGCAATTCAGCTCTAGGCTTACTGATGTGGTGTGGTAGTAGTTCGGAACCACTTTGAATTGTAGGTTCCGGTCTATTAGCCCAAAGTGTACACAAAATGACCGTGGAGCGATAAACCAAACCCTCATTTAAAAAGCAGTATCTCTGCAGATTTGAGCTTGAGTCTAATAATTAATAAGTGTATATAACGTCGTGGGAAACCACTACGTAGTAAACTAATACTACTAACTAAACTAGTACAACTAACTAAACTACTGCGTAGTATCATTATCACTATTACTGATCACTGCTATTCAGTAAAAACACCAAGTAAAAATACTAATACAAATTAAAAAAATATTAATCTATTAATAAGAAAATACCAATAACTAATGGTAAAATATTGATTGCAAAAAAATACTAATTGTATTTTAAGAATGTTAAGAATTAACAACACATCAGAAAAGCAATTCAAAACAGGGATTTACAAAAATCAATTTTTGTCAAGCGGTGTTGCGTATTGATCCAAACTGCAATAGCCATTTTGTGCTCATTTTTAATATCGCTATTCGCCCAAATACAAATCATATTAGTGTTGAAACGCGTCCTTTGAGAATTTATTTAAGACAACAAAGAACGTTCCACACTGAATCCAGTGCGACTTGGCGCAACAAACTCCCTTCCTTTTGAAATTTCAAAACGCGGCTTTTCACAGTTTCAATCAAAATTGTGTTTTGTGCTGCTATTTAATTCTACAGTCGCCGGAGAAAAATGAAGAACAGGATTAGCGCAGAAGACGAAATGAAAGGAGGGGGAGAGGTCACTGCTGTTTATTTTCCCCTTACAAAACTTTTCACATTTCATTTTCGCATCCTGGATTACTCTGGGCGCATGGATGGAAGACTGGGGAGTTTCAAATTTTGTTTTAAATGAACTGTTTCTGTCAAAGTGTCTGATTCCTAAGGTGATTTGGAGCTGTATTCTTGGAGTGAAAGTCATTGCTAGGGCAGAATATCTGGAGAAATTTTTGGTTGTGTAGGCAGTCAGCCCAATTGTGAATACCGTCATTTCTTTGTCCTTAATCCGTGGATTATACATTTAAAAATCTGAGATTTTTATATGATTTTAGCCGCTGCTTACTACTTCTGTATTTTTCCCCTGAAAGTTCGAATGGGAATTAATTCTTTGAAATATTAACCTAACTTCCACGAAGCTCGTGGTGCAGCCTGATAGCCAATTGGCACTAACTCTCTGGCCTTTGGTATCACAGGCTTCAGGGTGCGAAGCCTGGTGTTCGGCATAGATGTTTGTTAGTGGTTCGGAATCCACTTTGCAGTAGGTCACGTTGTCATATGAGCGTGGAGCGTCTAAGAGCCCAATCAGACTTTTCTTACCCACATCATTCCCAGATGGTAAAGGATCAATCTCTTAGCTCTAGACACACTGATGTGATGTAGTGTAGTGTAGCAGTAGGAGTTTTTCGGAATCTACGTTAAACTTTAGGTCCGGCCTCACTCAGCCCAAAGTGTGCACAAATGACTGCAACAAAGCAACAAACCAAAACCACATTTAAAAAAGCAGTGTCTTAG